>JAODAC010005008.1:0-95003 GCA_027575185.1 Mimaenictus wilsoni
ATGTAAAATAAGAATACATTAGAACCAATAAAAAATGTAAATCCAGGCTGAAGGACCAGTATGGTCGATGGCCAGGTTTCAGGACCAAAAAATACATTTTTTTTTCAACTATGATAGATTTAAGATTAATAATCCGACAACCTAATTCGAAATAAGCGTAAAATTAATTGCGAATTCATAGGATCATTTGGAACACAATAATGATTAGCATAGTTATAAGAATAGTTCTCAATAAATTACAACTTGTAACTGCGAAAAATGTGATATACTACCGAAAACAAACAATAACACATAGTGCACAAGATCAAGAAAGGCGTTTAGCTCAGTTTAGCATGGCGCTGAGTGTAAAGAGACGCCTGTTTGTTCTATATATTTTGCACACGGAAGGGCGGTGCAATGGGGACAACACGAATTTTAAAGTTGGCCTTGGAGTCTAAACAAAAGGGTCGTAGTTAAGGTACAGTACATTACTCGTGCGCAAACAACATATTACGCACTCACCGAGTATTAGAGTGTTAATTCATATACTTCATGTGGCCCCGGTTGCACCGTCGTTCCGTGTTACCTGTTTGCAGTGCCAGGTGTGTATATGGCCCCTTAAGAAAAGATAAGATCATAAATCGTGATACAAATGTGTAAATTTTGTGTCTTTTTTGTGTCCACTAATGTGAATATTTTTAAGTTATCGCTTCTTGGTAAACAAGTAAAGAAGTTTGCAACTATATATTTTAAAACAAAGCAAAGTTAAAGTGAATGCATTTTACGATATTTATATCACTTTGTATGCATATATCCTTGAAACAGTATGCTGGATATCAAAATTCAAGTTTAAATATAAGTTTATCAATTGAAATTTATCGCATTTTATCAAGTTTGAGTCAATTTATACAAATACATGTAACCCCCGGAATAAAGAGAAAACTTTTTTTGCAATTTCTTGATTTGGAGGAAAATCTTACATGTTGCACAACAACCAGAATTATATTGAAACCACCAATTCATTAAAAAATTGGAAAGATCATAAAACGTTGAAAATAGGGTGGAAATTTCCATTTTGAATATTTTATATTGTTTGTTGGTATTGTTGGTAAATCATAATAAAAATTTAAAATGTTTAAAATTTTAAGCACGTTTACACTGATTCTACTTTCAAATGTCACAATAAAAACAGATAACAACACAAAAGTAAATAAATTTCATTAAATGATTTGGAAACATACAAAATATATAGGAATCGTTAGTAAACATGTTTTATTACGCGTATTATACAGCAATTTTGTATTTTGCTCTGTTGTTTTTTGGCAATTTCAGATCGTAATTTCATCCGCGTGTGTGTGAATGGTATGTCGCAGTCGGAAATTGCAAACGCGTTCACCGCCAAGCCAGGCCGTACGACACAAAGGCATATTTTATCGATTCGGTGGCGCGATATACTACTGCAGGACATATACACCACATCGCACATCTACGCGCACAAACGTTTGCGAACTAATTAAATTCTCGCACTCTCGCTGGCTGGTTGGCAATCCCAGCCAGCAATCATGAATTGCACAAATCAGACTCACTATGAATCGGTGGCACAGACAAACACACCACCACATCTCACCCGCGCATCCAACGTGGTATTACAAAACAAAAACAAATGCGGGAGAGAAAAGCCCACAAATGAAATGTACTGCCAATGAAAATAAAACAGGCCCTGCCAGGAAGATACTGCCAGTATGCTCAGAGCAATACGAGGGCAGTAAATTTCGACAAGCAAATTTATCCTGGAATGACAGTGCTCTAATTTATACGTGCGTTTATTGCTCACAGCGTGGGACATTAGCATGGATTTCAAATAGTAACCACGTGGGTAGGGGGAACTTACCTCGAAGGCAATTGTCAACGCAGTCTTCTCTTGTTTCAACAACTCGGCTTGCTTCTTGTAGACCAGCATCGAGCGGACAGTCTCTTCCATTCTGCAAAAAGCAAAGCGAAAGTATTCATAACTGAACAGGCGTATACAGGCCACAAAAGCGGATTAAACGATTTTTATTGTTATGATGAGTTGCCGTCGGCGATAAACAGCAATGGCCGTAAACTAAACGGAGTCAAAGTTATGAAGTCTGTGCTAGTGATAAGGAAGCAACCGGCCCCCGTTTTGGTGGCCGCCCCCTCATTGGCGTCGGCTGCACGCATCGTAAAAACACTTTTTTACTACCGTAGGCGTCGTCGTCGACGGTGGCGTCATTCTGTCTGTCACCCTTCAGAGCGCCGAGGCATAGCAAGAGAAGATGAAGACGAACAAGAGGTGGATGTGGAAGAATTTCACTCGATGCTCAGTGGTGACTAAAACCGTAAAGTGTAAGCCTAAGCGCTTAAAGGCAAAGCTGACTCGACTTCCGCCGCGCTCAACCGCCTCCATCCTCACAGGACTAGACTAAGCAGGCAGTAATGCGATGCGTAATGTGATGGCCATTGCCTGCTGCCATCAGCCGTCATCGTCCATCGTCATCATCAAGATAATACTCCTACGCTCATCTTCCCACAGCAGAAATGAAAGACAGTATAAAATAATATAATATAACCATAAATAACCTTACATATTATATAGAATAAATCAACGTAACCTAACTTGTGATGTTTCAATTTAAAATAATCCGTAACTTTACCGAAATTACCTAGAATGACACATAATACTAGCGTTGCATTATGTGCACTTTGCAGGGAAAAAAATCGATTTTTCATTATTTTTTAAATTAAATTTATTATCTTAAATATTTCGTTTGCAACATTCAAATAAAAATTCAAGGAAATAATGAAGTTATAACTAAAAGAATTATTTATTGATTGAATTGATTTATTCATGAAAACCATGTATTCAAAATCTGTATCAAAGGTATCTCGAAATCACTCAACTGATAAACTTGACGTTATTTGTGGTTATTGTATATATTGAGGGGTTGTTTTTTTCGATTGTTAGTACTTCAGTATCATACCATGAATAACCAAAACTACAAATACTAAAGATCTTAATATAAGCCAACTTATCAAATTTGAATCTAAGATACCTCTAAATTTTCTTAAAATAATCTTCTGTTTGTTAATAATTTGAAGATTTGCAAAGTTTTGTAGATACAGAACAATAATATTAATATTTATTGCAAAAAAAGCAACAGGCAATACAAAATATTTTCAAACAACTAATCCCACAAATTATTATAAAATATATCCGTATAACTTAACTTCTAAACTCAATAATCCTTAAAACTGCTGACGCGGAAAGATAATTAAAATATTGGCAAAGTTTTGAAAAATCGAAACATGTTTCCAAAGATGGAATTTGATCGAATGTATAATGTCTTATCGTAAATTGAATGTAAAAACCTTAAATCTTCATTATATAATCCAAGATAACCTTCAATTTCCTTAATCATGTCTTAAAAGTCAATCATTTGAAAATTAGCAACGTTTTGTTTCCACGAAATATGTTCAAGCAACTACTCACAAATAGACTAAAAATATATAATATCATGAACATAACCCAACTTATAGTATTCGAATTTAAAATACCCTCCAATCTTCTTAAAATAACCTCAAGTAACCTACATTTTCCTAAAACCGCTGACATTTGTAAACAATTTGTAGATTTGTGGCGTTTTGTAAAAACGAAATATGTTGCGGTGAGCTCGCCGGTCAGATGTACACATTTCACGTTTTGCAGTGGATCGCGACCGTTCCGAAGCATTTGGGAAAATTCGAATTTAAATTTAACTTTTGGCAATCGGCCGGATCGGTCGCCGTCGCTGTCCAGGGGACGATTGCGATCCGCTTATTTGGCCCACTGCCAAACGTGCCCATAACTCGCATACGACGGATATTTATGGCCCTATGTGAACCTCACCTCAGCACACCTCAAACAAGACGAAAAATATAGAAATCGAACGTTGCAGAAATACCCCGAAAACCTCAAAAACTTTGAACGATTTCCCAACAGCACATGCTTGCATTGAATACCTTAAGCGCAGAGCGTTTCTGAATAATTCACTGCATTCTATTGATTCCTTCAATTCCTTGCCTTCGTCCTACAACGAAAGTTCAGGGACATTTGCAGTATACAGAATCAATCATCTGTATTTGTCTTTGCTTGCTGAGGAAATACGGTTGAAACAGGTTTGGAAATGATGGAAAACGTGCTAACTTGATTCCTGATTGAAATCGATCGCAACGAGCACATCGTGATAATATGAAGTCAATCAAGCGAATGGAGATCCTATCAATGATTCGTTCGCATGCTTGTCCCTGGTTTAATAATAGAACTTGATGTCGGGCTGAAAGATTCCAGGACCATCGGGGAATCCACTTAAGGATGCTATGCTGAGGTGAAGGACAACCGAAACAAGCTTTGAAGTTTTGATGAGTTCAAGTAACCTTTAAACGAACGAAGCTGACTAGAAACAAAGTGGAATTAAACTTCATCTGATTACATGCGACGACCGACGGAAAGGGCAAAGAAAAGGACTTTCCAAGGAAAGCTTTCAAGGACTCTCCAAAATTGGCATAAAGGCATTCCAAGGACCTGACAATGACTCTAGAAAGTATTAAATTTCAACATAATGAAAAGACGTACTTAGGAAATTGTCAACTGGGAAGAAAAAGCTGAAAAGATTCAAATCGCTAGGTGATGATTGTCCTTGCAACACTTGGCAGCAATCATCACTCTTAGGGAGGAAGAAAAGAGCAAGTATGCACGTGAACAGGATAATAACCCGACGCGAGGACGAAAAACTGGCGTTGTACTGCAAGCCTGCGCCAGTTGGCACTGAGCAATTGACGTAAACGTCGTAATTCGCAAGACGGTCGGTGGGGTACGGTACACCATTCGGCGAGGACGATGAGTAAAAAGGGCGTCGTAGCTGCACAGCGGGAAATAGGTGAGGG
The DNA here is from genome assembly GCA_027575185.1 of Mimaenictus wilsoni. Lineage (NCBI taxonomy): Eukaryota > Metazoa > Arthropoda > Insecta > Coleoptera > Staphylinidae > Mimaenictus > Mimaenictus wilsoni. The sequence continues at coordinate 4,924 of JAODAC010005008.1, forward strand.
GAAAATGGCAGCAGTTGGTAGTTGGCACCTCAAGAAGTTGGTAATTGCCTTCCGCATGCACAGCTGCAACTGCAGCTTAAACTTCATCCCTGCTATCATTAATTTTATCCAGTGTAGAAATCGATATTGTAGGATACATAACAATGCAGCTTAAATTTGTTGCAGGGAAAAAAAACGGACTAATTGCATGACTAAATCCAATCTTCCCTGCCTTAGAGGCCTGATAACCAAAAGTTGTAAGTTGCATTCTACGATATTGCACGAAAGGATAAAGACTCGATTGTGTGAGGGTGATTGAATTGCGAGTTACTTGGTTACGAGCACAAATCGGATGATTTAGAAGTATTTACGTCTTACGTCTTAGAGACGTTTACAATTGGTTTGGATTGTTTCCATGGGCAAGACTTGCATCCCCATGTGATACAAAAAGCCAAAAAAGTACGACAAAAAAGACATGAACAACAATGAACGAAACGAAATAAATCCCACACAAATCTGGAACGAGTTGTCGGAAAGTAAAAAAGCGACGATATTCAATCGTAATCTGAAAATACCTAGAGAATTCTTTAGGTACCAGTAGGGGCCAGAAGAAAAACATTGTAAGGTTAAAATAAAAGCAGTAAATGAGGGTAAAGAAAATACACTTCAACATGACATGTTCGCAAGGTTATTTTAAGGGGGAATATACACCTAGCAAGGTTCAAAATATTGATTTATCAGTTTTTATTTTTTGAAGTTTGTGATCTTAAAAATGTTTGAGGAAGGATTCAAATAAAAATAGCAAGAAATGAAGAAGTTATTTCCGAAAAAATATATATTAATTGCATTGATTTGACGCAAGAGAAAGTTCGTCGATCTGGCGTTGATGAACGAACCATCAAGTAGTTTTCGATGAATTTAATACGTTTCTTTTTTTGTGTCAGATGATGTTTGACGAAGCGCCGCGCCATCGTTTCGGCTCCAGTATTCCATCAACAACAAAAAAAATTAATAATGTAGTCAAAAGCGGATACTTTTAGTTACAAACTGATCCGATATTCCAAAGAGTTTCCCTTAGATCAATACAAAAAAATACTTTTTCAGCGGCTAGGTGCATATTCCCCTTTAAGAAAATCCATATACCTTACAATTCAAACAATCTTGTTGTTAAAAAAATAATATGACTAACAGACATTTAGATTCGTCGAAAAATGAATATTTTACTGGTTTAACACAATTTCCAAATATTTAAAATGTTAATTTCTTAAGAAAATACTCAGCCGCAACCGGTGCATAAATAAAAGGGGTGCATATTTGAAGAAAACCCCCACATTTCACGTCTTTCACTGCTTAAAAGATTTACTCTCCTTTGGAAACCCGGTGCAGCAAAGAAAAAGGATTCAGAGTTGGGTAGATTCAAGATGCTGGATTGAAGAGCGAATCCCTAACTTGATTAACTTAAAATTTATGCATTTTCCTCAGATGGAAAAGGAAAGCAAGGAAAATTTAAATGAATTAAGCAATTTTCTTGTACATTCTTATATATATACACCAGAACATACAAAAATGTTTTATCTTTTTTTGAGAAATTAGTTCAGGGCACACGTTTATAATGGAAATATTCTTGGTGAACTTCGTGATTAGCTTATAAAAACATGAGTAATGAACGACGACTTCATAAATATGCACATCGCGTGCCGTCAGCGAATTAAAAAAAAAAGAAACGATTTATTATCGTGAATTAGCATGCAAATTACGCCGCTTGAAGATATACCGGTGAAACACAAAAAGAAACACGAAAAATCATGCTCGGATTGGGAAACAAGCAAGAAAAATTTGAGAAATCGTGAAAATTGTGTAGACGTTGGCAGCGAGCACTTCCCACTTCCTTCTTCGACAACAATTCCTCATTTTCCACCGTTTTCCTTTTGGTTTTTTTATAGGGGAAAAAGGCCTAAGACGTAGATGTTAGATTTCGTGGCCTTTTTTTTCTAATTTACGAAAAACATGAAACCCAGATGAAAAATCGGGTGGAAAATGTTTGTTCTTGTAAGTGGCATCATTTTTCACTCCAGCCCTAACGATGCATCGTGCATGTTTTTGACGGTTTTGTTTCACGTTCTCACGTCATTTGCCCACATCAAAAATCGACGGCGAAGACACAGTACGATGCAGAAGCTCTCCATCTATTAGATAAATATACATCTGGTGGAATAATGAAGGGCGCGCGGTTATAATACACGCAGAAAGAAGATGATGGGGGAGAAGTTGGCAAAAATTCCCGACGGAGGAAACTCCTTGTTAGCACCGGTTTGTAAATGAGCCAATCGTTAGTGCAAATATTTGCCAACGTTTTAGGCATGTGCTAACATGCCAACAATCGAAATTCGAAGCTGAAGGAAGCTTCGAAGACCGTGGGGGGAAGCGATCCGATAAAATGCAAGGCAAACTGATAAAGATTTCCTTTCCAAATTTTCCCATCACTAGTGCAAAATTGATTTTCCCCCAATTCTATAATATATCAAGAATGGAGTTGTTTTCCTATACTTCTACGAACTTAATTTGTATTTTATTTCTTATTATGGTTGTGGAAATCTAGAAATGAAAACGAAAGCGTCTAGAGGGTGTAGATGTATATCAAGGTATCATGAGACCATGCAATGCTTCCGTCAAGGGTGAGTTCCTAGTATGCCTGCTGGAAAAGGAAAGTGAAAATGCCACGCCAGCGCTGCCGACGGTAATGACAGCAGACGGTCGTTGTACCCAGCCGCCGCCAACCGCCACCACCAGGAGAAGACCTGACTAGACGTCCAGACATATTCAATTGAAATAGCTTCCTTCTCCCTTCAACAACACAATATTGTACGAACCAACATTTCAATTCAAACCTGCTTTAAACTATTTGAATGCTGTTTTGTTGCAATTTCTTGCTTTATTTACTCCCCAAAGCGTTGGGAATGTTCGGATGGTAATAAAGCACATTTCAAACATCCTGTATTAATGGCCCTCCTGTCGAGATATTCTAATAACGACGGATCGAAGGGCACTCGACGGGTGGAAGGATAAAATGATGGAATTTCGTGAATTCGCTGCTTGCCAAACTCACCCGGGGAGTTTTCAAATAACCGTTGAAGCAAACATGCCCTTGGAAACCCAACAAGAACCCCTGAGAGGCTCTACACTACCTTAGAACTACCCCATCTATCAATATCCACCGGGCATATAGAATAAAATCGAAAATTCTACATCTTTTATTCATTGCAAAATAATAAAAAAGATTAATATTTAAATGTGAGTAGCTTTAAGGAAGTAAACATCGAGGTTTTCGTCGAAGTAACGTTGGTGATGTAATTGAAGTAATGCCAATACCATTAAACGGATTTCCATCTACTTTGCTTGCACAAGACTTCTCCCCAGCTTGCTTTCAAAGAAAGTGAAAGAAAAACGCCCGACCGAGACCCAAGAAAGCAGAAAAAACGCAGTAATATAATAGGACTAAAAAACAGGCAAAGTTGAAGCCAAGCACAAGTAAGAGTAAACGTATGTTTTTCAGAAAGTAAGAAAGAAGTATGCAAAACGAGATGGCAGTACTGAGGGAAACTTTTCGGGAGTTTTACGAGCAACGCATAATATCAGATGCAAATATTTACCCGAAAATAGCGCGTCAATAAAGTAAATGCTGGGAAAACAAAGAGAAAACGACAGAAAGCGTGGTATATAAAATATTTAAAAACCTAGAATAAAATGAAATGAGAAATGACAGAACTAAATGTATATTAAAATATGGCAAATAAAGAACAGCTCCGAAAGTATAGTTTAAATGAAAAACCGTCTATAATTCAACTCAGGAGGAAATTGAATTTGGGAACACAATTTGCTAACTTTGCAAACTTTGCACTTAATTCTCTCTAGATTCGTGTAACACGAAGTAACTAGCACTAATTTAAGAACAAAGAAAATTGAATATTCTATTAGCTTTGCTAAAGATCAGAAATAAGTGGAAATTAAAAGCATCCGTTCTGCATCTTGGTTCGCATGTAAGGCGCACAAGATAAGTGAATAATTGACGAGCAACTCGTGCGTATTATCCTCAGGACCTAACCGGGAGCCCCCTGAATATACACTGATACCGTGTTGCAAGCAAGAAAGTGAACCAAAGGAAGAGATGGGAGAAAAACTTAATTTCCGGCTGTAACATTTCATTTCGCGTTAGCTCATTCTAAACGCATGATGATGAAACGTGCTGGAATTCCCTTGAACATCCCCACATTCACACATTTCATTCGTACGACGACGCAAAGGAGATTTGGGACCTTCATCTGTGATGATGAGATGCATGGAAAGAGAACTCCAAAAGGTAGAAAGACCTTATTTAGGAGTTATTCAAATAACCCGCAAATTAGAAACTACTGAAACTTCTGCCAGACGTCAGGCCGATGATAAACTATTCAATCCCGAGTCGTTATCGCAATTACCATAAGAAATAGCTGCGAATGCAAATAGTGTCAAGTGCTATCACAAGAAATTTTAATTAATCGTCCCCGCATGAGACGCGTGGGAAACAAAACATGCTAGAATTTGAATACGAATTGTGGTGGAACGGATGTGCGGGGCTCTCAATGAAACAGCGAAACTATTCAAATCGACGCGAAAGTGACAAGCCCCAAAACGCAGCGCATCGAAAACGAAACATTCTAGTTTAGGTCTGTCGCGACTCGTAGGTAGATAGACAGCAACCGGGAGGCTATTATCAGGGAGGCGGCACCGCCGACTGCGGTAGAGCAACCCCTTTTCAATACCAAAGTCTGTCAACCTTACAGAGAGCAACAACCAACCGGCAGGGCGCGGACACCAAGCATAGCAGTCGCACGCCGATTGCGAGTTACAGCTTAATTTCCTGTGCAACTCTGCTATCTTCACGTTCATCTCTCCCTATCCTGAGGGGGTATATTACATACGATAGGCTTACTTCTAGAGCTTACAACCAACTGAGGAATATCCAGGGAGGCTGGTTGAACATTGGGTGTGCATCATACGAAACTATGTAGCAATTTACTAACCTGGAGAATTCACTGGTGAGGAGCTTGAGTCGTGAACGACAGCGCGCCGCCTCCTGCAGCGCCTGCTTCGTCTTGGACTCGCTGTCCGCGCGCAGTCGACGTTCGCGGTCGGCATCCCTTTGGGTCGCTTCCCTCTGCAACAAATTGCAAACCTATTAAAACCCACTTTAATTGCTAATTTAGCAAACGCTGCAACATTATGTCGACATAGTTTACCCGGGAGTAAAACGTAGAGGGTTGCTGATATCCCTGATACTTATACTCCGCTTGATAGTACATCGCATAAATTCACTTAATGCACCGTCGTTAGTTCGCTTTTCAGTGTTTAGTACCAACTATAACTCTTGCCAATTCGTTTTTAAAGACCACAATAAGGAGAAGTAGATCCAAAAAAGGAAGGTTCGATGAAAAGGGCAAAATCAATGGACGTCGTAAACGATAACAAAGCAATGGCAAACACGTGTCGTTTATATCCCCATGGAAAATGCAAATATTTAATCAGAAATTATGCTTTAAAAGTGGCGCAATAAAGCCCAACGATGACAAAAGCATAAAACTTGATGACACAGCAATAAGACGCCGACGACCGATAATATACAGCCGTGCAGGACAAAAAGGAGCACAAAGGACGTAAATAGAAGTGGAAGGCAGCGGAAAACGGTGGCGATTTTATCACATCGTATCATGGCACATGAATGATGGTGATGTGCAATGTATGTGCACACCACGACACCACTATACAGTTATGTAGCACATGTACATCTAGCGTAAACGATCGATGTTTAATGTGCAGTAGCATATTCCGATTTTTGCCAGATATATAGAGACGCCAACGATAACCTGCAGACAGTGCACAATTTTTTTATCAGCGATAAATCACATCCAAATCGAATAAAACGCAATATATTGAAATAGAACACGCCATCCTCCTCTTTTGTAGTCAATTTTACGCGCTTCGTTTTTATAAAACCCATGTTTATAGTTCACTGAACGTGCAAGTGCGGTGGGTGAGTGCGCAAGTGCGGTCTGTGAATGGAAACTCTTCAATTTCTGCGCGCGTCAACGGAAAAATGGAAAAATCAAAGCAAGCACACAACCGACGCGAAAAATGCATACTAAGCTACTTGCCACCAGGCACGAAGCACTAAGGCGCCACTCGTGTAGCCATTTCTCCCCATCGTCACCAAAGCTTTACCCCACGTTTGTTTCGAACTACACGACACACTAGGAAAAACTACACAATGCTAAAACACTATAGCGGTCAGCAGAAAATTTCGAGTGACAAAAAAGGGCCCAACTGTGGCGTGAAGCAATCGCCCGTCGACTGAATGAAAATGATCGGAAAGCCCAGTGGGATTATGACAATGCAGCGATCGCACTTCACTCACTTGAATGCCAATCCATTCAATTAGCAGCCAAACACACTCAATTAAAGCCGGCACGCAATGGAAAGCAAACGCATGTTAGCCTCTAATTGACTTCAATTGCGCACGGCGTATGGCCATCGCCATCATCAACCACTATCCATGTCTTGATTTTAGTTTATTACCGCTGAAAATATCTGTAATAATTAATACTAATTGTGATTGCGTTCGTAAATGTAACTCGCGTCCAACGAATGTGTTAACTAATGCATGATGGTAACAACACAAGAGGCCCCGTCAGAAAATTAATTGATTATCGTGTTATGGTAGAGAGGCTATTAGTTCAGAATCATTAATTGACAGCAATTGTAATTACACTACACTCCCACAGACACTCACAGGCACTACTCCCGAAAATTTCTTCCTTACGATGAACCCAACTGTATTAACGCTGATAAGATAACGTAGGTGTAATCTAAGAAAGACAGTTTTAATTTGTTTGCTACGCGCTTCCTTGAAGATAGGAAACGCAAACATTCGAATACTAACGCATGTTTATTATTTAAATTATATTACTGCTGTGCAACGCGTCGGTCCTGTTTGCTTATTTCGCCTCAAATTGTTCGAAACCGTGGAAATTTGTGAAATGTCTGGCGTCGTTGGCGAGACGAAGCATGGCAGGGATGGTTTTAAATTAATGCCCTAGCTCAGGCGCACAATCTCGCAATCTCTCTTCGCGCAACGAGATGCAGATTCGGTGGCGGGAATGGCAGTGGTCGTGGGCCTAGACGACAACTGCGGGGATGGGGGTAGTGCGCAATTCCGGCACGGAAGAAACTTGCGCTACTAAGATTCCACCACTCTGAGCGAATTATAGTGAATTAAATCAAGCTCCCAGCCTCGGCGGCAAATGTCAGGTTTTCCTTGAGACAAAGACCCGCAGGAGACGCAAACTCAAACATAACTTGAGCCGACTTGCAAATAAACCAAGACTAAATACGAGGAGACCAACTATTAACCACTTTCTAGTTAATTTCCTTGAAAAAGCGGTTTAGAAATGCAAAAAGAAAGAATCCGTGCGAAACCCTCGCATAAATGTAATCTAGGGAATGATTTTAGTAAGGATTTTTTAAACTTGTAATAATGTTTAACTACAACTCGTTTAACTCTGAAATGGAGTTAAACGTACGTGCTACACAATAATATTAAGGAATAAAAAAAAATAAATAAAAACACAAATGAAAGCGACAATGACCTCCATAGGTAAACGTAAAACAAACAAGTGAGAGTTAATCGACGCTCAGCACAACCACTCCATAATCCCACTGTATAATGTCCACATCCCCGTGCAGGTCCGCCCTTTCAGAGTAGGTGCTACCATTCTATTTGCGCATCCCACTGTTTCAGTCGAAGCCGAAGGTAGCAAAACGGGGAATATTTGTTCATTTCCCAGTCACAGTCAGGCCGTATTTGCACAAGTCCTGCCGTTATCCTACTCCTACGTTACTACAACGCTACACCTCCCTCGACCAAATGGGAAGGAGGGTTGTTTTAGCACCAGGGGTGTAAATGTAGTGGATGTGCAGGTGCGCGTAAACTAATGTTGAAAATTCGAATGTTCAGGAAGAGGAAAATGACACTCCCACCACACGCGACGACACGTTTCCAAAAACATGTGCAAACATGTGTTTTAAATACCCCAGAGAACCTGCTCGACGGAAAACTGGAGTTTGTATAATTGATGGCTTCTAAAGTACACCGACATATGGCCGAAATGGTTTTATGACTTACGGTATACGGGAGTAAACCAATTTTAAGTTTGAAAATTCTTGCTGAAACAAATACTATTAGCCTAATGTAGGGATAATACCTCCCCACCGATATTATTCCCAAAATAAAAGTCTTACACGGGAGAGACAAAGAACCCAGGGGATAATACCCAACGCCTATCATTAAACTAATCCATAGATCCTAAACCACACATGGTCCTTATAAGCAGCGCCTAAAAGTTAGGTAGCAAATAAACTTTTTACTATCGTGTAGTAACAATTTCGAGGGTGTAGAAACAATGTGGTGGAGCCCGAACGCGAACAGACCCCAATATTCCTAATAGGAATGGATAGATGGATTTCCCAAGTACAAGCATACTTTTAATACGCTCTCCATACGCCATGCAGCTAGCCCTTCAACTTTCCCTAGCTGCACTTCCTTTCGACTTTCCCCCCATTTGTATTATCGTTTAACAGCTCCCTACACCGCTCCATTTCGCATTTTGTTATGACTGGTGTTAGTAATCCAGACTAGACCGGAGCCAGACAAGTGTAGACCCCTTTATGAAAGAAACGCTCGAAGGCAGGCGGTTGGTCATACTGGCGCCCGGTTTGCAAGACGTGCATGCGTGAATGTTGCTATGCATATTCATATACGCGTGCAGTGAACAGCCCCCCAAGTGTACCCTAAACGTAGCGTCACGGCTCGAGGTGGCGGTGATGATGGCGACTATGACTGTGTCCATGACTCGGGTGGAGGGCCACACCCGCCCTCGGGAAGGGGTTGATGAATGAGCGGACATCAATACAGCAAGTGTAAGCAACAGCTACAGCACAAAGTAAACCAGCGTAACACGAGGTGGACCGACCTCGACGTAATGTCCAAATGCCACACCACCTTTTCCACCCTTGCGACTATTACAACCCTAAACGGCTATTAAAAATCCCCGATAACCAAACCTATAAAAATATATCACCCTTAAAATATAAAATAGAGGATTAAAAATTGACCAAGGTAATTCCGAAAATGTACCGAGCACAAATATAACAGATAATTCTTAATTTTTGAGAGTATGGATTAGACATTTTTATGGCTTAAAATTTAGTCGACCAAAAAGGCCCGACCAACGATAACTAGACTGAAACGTGGGCCAACGACGAGAAAACTCAGCAGAAACAATCGCAAAGGAAGCAGAAAAAAGCAATGGGTAGACCAGGTTCAATCGTTTATCTTCGCTGCCTGCGGCCTGCTAGCTTCTCCCGACAATTTACAAACCGTTAGGCAATTTTTCCCGCAGCCGATATTAGATATTAAGAAGGCTCGTAAATAACGAAAATTGCGGGTTAATATATCACCGGGCACAGAAACACTGGCTGAGAAGTGTCGCGGTACATTGAATAATTCCAAAAAGTCCATCAGAATCGCATAAAAATCTTCCGGAATGGTGAAAACGTGTTGACAGTGTTCCATAATCAATTCCAACTATTTCTTTTCCACTGTATTATTTTGTACCACTTGAACACTAAGCCTAACCAAGGCTAGACGTTGGTAGAGTGCGGCGTCTCTTTTTCCCCTTTGGGCGAATGTGCTAGGCGCGACACGCAAGGCGAAAAGATTTTCACAAGTTTGCGAAGCACGTTCGCAGGATGCACACGTCGTCCGGGCACGTACTATTCGTGTGAGCGGCTTGCGTACTCCTCGTCATAGTGATTTCTGCTGCTAGCAGACAACTTCCAGACAAAATACAAAAAGCAGAAATTGTTGTGATGGTCAAAACCTTCATAAGAACTGGGGATTTTTCCAAAGGCGCAAAAAGTGTTAAAATGAAGAAATATTATAATTGGACTATTACGAAAAGTTCACACTATCTACCCTCCTGTCAAAGTTGGGTTTTAGACCAAGTTAAAGTCATCAACATCCCCGATGCACTCTCAAGTTACTCCTTCTCACACAGGAAAAGGGAAACATCTTTAGCCTGAGGTTTGTTCTGACTTCACTTAAGATTCCACAGGATTTACCTCTCCCATGGGATGTTCCACATCGACTGATCCTAAATCCGCATCACGAAAACAACCCTCGGGCATGCAACCTGAAGACGCTCCTTCTGCAAGAGAGCAGTCAAGAAGGCGAAAGTAAGTCGACGTGCATAGCTGAAAGGAAAATTTCCTTGCACTTTCCCTGCTACCGTGTATAGTCACAACACCCTCACCCCCAACGATCGACACTGGAAAAGCCATCAAGCGCACAGAGGCGCAAGGAGTGGCCTCTCGCTGTTGATTTTACAATTCATTTTCCCTTTTAGTCCATTTCCGTTTATTCACCGCGTAAACTCCTCGACGGCGGTACAGTAACGACGACTGAGGGTGCGCATTTCCTGCGCCCCCGAGGAAGATACGAGCTGCGTCGAAATGAGTGCAAACCGCAAGGCCTATGCAACCACCTGCCCTCGGCGATGGCGGTGCACGATTGATACGTTTCGCACAGGATGGGGGTGCAACGCAGGAGCACGAGTTGCGGGAAAATGCAGACAGGAAAAGGGGAAAGCGCACTCGTGTCCTTGAACTAAAAGTCCAGGAGGGTGGAATAGATATAACTCCAAACCGTAGAGAGGTGAAAGCTTAAAGCCCTAAACCCTAACTAAACTAAGGCATAACCATAGGAGGCATAGAAATGACAAGCAGCCCTGCGAAATCATAGGGTAAGATTCGGTAAAGCAGGAAACCTCAGAAAAAATTGAAAAATGCATAGCGTATGCTTCCATTTACTACCACGACACGCCAGCAAGCAGAAAAAAAACTTGAAACTGAAGACGCGATAGCAGGGGAAAGTTGGAAAGACAATATTTTCCTGCCCCAGGATAAAAATTCGTGACATATGAAGACATCTCATGTCACCGGAAGCCGATATAGACAAAGTAACTCGATAGGAAATGGAAATATCAGCATCAGCAGGAGAGATTTCCTGTTTTTTTCGCGTGGAAATTCCAAAAACGAGCGCACTCACTGCATTTTCGACATTTTCACATCCGGAGGCAAGTTTTAAAATTGTCTGAAAAAAGAATTTGATGTAGCCGACTCGCCTGTGGTGCAGCAGGAATGCGATTAGTGCCGGGCGACTGGAAAATTCGGCGCTCGTGCGTCACAGAAACACATCGACGCGGACCACCAACCATCCTATAGATGACTGGGAAACTCTACTCTTTTCACACATTTTATTTTACATCTTCTACAATTTACATGCTCACTTTGCATATTTTCGTCGGGGCACACCAGATGGGCAGCCTCAAGCAATGTATGCAAATTGCGAACAAAAATTCCGACAATATCCACCGAAATTTCAACCTGCGCTTGAAATTGTTAAAATTTAAAATTTAATTTGCATTGTTACCACGGATGTACATTCATGCATCCCAGAAATACATTAAAATACACATCACACAAATGCATATTTGTTTTAATTCAACACGTTTGATGTCAGCTGTGATAAATATTGACAAATTGCCATCGCCATGAGGCAGGACATGCAATAACTTGTTTACAATTCCCCGATTCCCTGCAATTTTTGATATATCCGCATTCCCAGAATAGTTCAATTTATCTCGTTGCCACATTGTTTTCCCAGTTTTCATTGTATTTACCATCAATGCATTTATTAAATATAGAGAGGGCATATGATGGTACAGGGTGAAAATAAATTAAAGCGTAAATCGACAGATACTACCGCATGATCACCAAATTTCCCCGGATGCACGTTGTTAGAGAATATCAATATTAAGAGTTCACCCATGCAATGTTAGCTGAACGAAAATTGCTATTTTTCGATTGAATTAAAAACATACAGCCACAGAAAATAGCATAAAATACGTAAACAAGGGTTGTTGCACCCTCGTACGAATACGGGATGCACATGCATATTGTGCATCGCCACACGTTCGTAGCTCGAATTTCATTATTAAATGTTAAATAATTTATGCTGTCGTGTTTGCGGCGTAATACGATGGGAATAACTGCACTTGGTGCACCATCAAAGGAGATCGTTTAGTTGTTCGTTGTGTATATATGCAACCATACTGACGACACCCGTGTGCTTGATCTACTGATCACTACGCGGTAAACTTTGATACGCTACTCTTAAAAAGATGATGTATATTGACTGTTATGAATATTTACACATTTATATATTCCGTAAATAATACAAATGATGTTTGCAGGTCCTTAAAATTATCACCATTTCGGCCGCTGGTTAGCACTGATACGTGCAATATGAACAAGTAGAAACGATTTAGAATGAATGCGCGAGTTCGTGTGATGCAGAGACGAAAAGGACGAAAATGACCGCATAAACGCGGGCATTATCAGCACTTTATCGTCCTGTTTTTACGAGTACGGTGTGCGCACGCAAAACGGGCACATAATCAGAAACGATCGCCCTGAAAAAATACGTGGAAACTCTGCAGTGCCGTTGGTGCTAGCAAACAACTCATATAAACAAACCCGCAACAGGGCAGCGCCACCAACCTAAATAAGAATTGTGTGCAAAGAAACAAAAATAAGTCAAAGTTAGGCAACAAAAAAGAAACGAGTTGAAAACTGGGTAGCAAGTGGCAAGTATTTTCACGCAGTTATACAACTTTTAATACAAAAACTTTGAATACCTTCGGATGGAAAACTTTAATAAATTCAGCGACTTTGTCTTATTTATTACTTCCCAAGTTGTTAAAGTTTTCACACAACGAAATAAAAAATAGAGTAGAGGAAGACATGAGTACAGGTTGAGTCGCCTTGAACAAGCAACAAATAAGAACAGAGGAGAAAAACAGGAAACTCATCTCAGAACAGCATGGTTCTATGCAGGATGAGAAGCAACAAAAGCTGCAGATTGAAGTAGGGACGACCTCGCGACGACATCCTTTCAGCAGTCATGAAAGTCCGAGTGTGATTTAAGTCCTGCTGCCTGCTAAACAGTCGACAATAGTCGTGGAATAAGTAAAACGTCAAGAGTAAACAATGAGCGGTCGACATTAGACAGTCAACCCGTCAGCCGGACGCTGGGACTAAAGTGTAAACAATAAACAGTAAACAATGCATGCGCGCTGGGGCACTACAAAAGAGATTTGAGCGTAATTTCCACAGGATTATGGTGAATGAAACTGAACCGTAACAACGGAACTGCACCCGCTCTCTGGCGCCGGACAAAAGCATGGATAAAGATTAAGCAATAACTCACTAAAATCACAGCACAGACCACAAGTATTCTGGTGCCGGAGGGAAGCCAGTAATGCATCTCGCCGGTGAAGCTAAGTTGTAGCAACACAAGTGGAACAGAACACAACAGGAGGAATACAAGACGCAGTGGGCAGGTTCAGCACGAGCTGGTTTTGTACAGTACGCGGTGGGAAAATCGATACCTGTTTTAAGAGACCCTTCACAGGAAAACCCACGAACCCAGACCTAAGAGTTATAACCTTCCTTTGACCCTAAGTCGAGTATTAAAATTAAAAAAACCCTAGTAATCGAAAGTTGGGGAAAACAAGCCTGAATAGCAAACATGGAAAGTGCAACAGACGCGAAACAATCGCCAACAACACCGGAGCGTCGCGACGTGTTGCGAATTAATTAGCACCCTGCCCACCAGCCGGCGGCAGGCGTGGGAAGGCTTCGCTGCAAGGAGGGGGTTGAAGCCGTCAAAGGCTGACTCTGACTCCACCACCCCTTGCTCTTTGTCTGCTGCTGTTAGCTCACACCCCTCGAGACTGACTCGCTCGTTAAATGATACAACAACGTGTGTTACTAGTTACTTAGTGCTGCTCGCATTGCGTTCCAACCATGTTTTCTCCAGTCATGAGTTTTAACGTTGCACACTCCTCACACCTGCAGCATCAGTCTCTACTCATTAACATGAACGCTGTGAAAAAGCTAAATGAAAAATTTAAGGGACACTTTTTTCCAACATAAAAAAAAACCAGACAATGGCCGACGTAACGGTGTGTAAGGCCAAGATATGCAAGACAAAACACGACGACGCGACAGTTTCGCCCAAAGGGAAAGTTATGAAAAAACTTCCAAACGAGCACAAAATGAATCAAACTAGGGAAAATGGACCAGCGAAAAAACAGCGAAAATGCGCAAGGGGACAGGCAACGAGACAAAATATTCTTTCATGCTTGGTTACGCATCACCACGCACCCTCAAATGCTGTCAATGTTTGAAAACGTTCCAAACTTAATAAAAATTGCATTATTTATTTCTTAACACAATTATGTTATTAATCCCCAAGTCTAAACAATTTCCAAGTATCCTGGCATTGTGTTTGGTTTCGAATTTAGGCATTAGCTTTTGCTGTAACGCCCACGTCCCGAAAGCTACGTCGGGAGCCGAGGAATAATTAATGATATTTGCGTTTGCACCCCTTGGTTGGTAATGTAAATGCAAGTATACCATAGGCTCTTGGAGCACCAGACCGTGGCCAAATAAGCACCGGCTATGAAACACCCGATACTCCACTGACAAACAGTAAACACTCAAATCAAATACCGCACCGTACAATGCTACTTTCAGCTATCAAAGAGAATACCTAACATTATCGATGATTAACATAGTAAATAAGTGATTAAATATTCAGCAGACGCATCAGATAGAAATTTGAATCAATTTCAAGTCCTTTCATGTTATTTATGAAAAGGTAGATATAACTTACACGACTGGTCTTGGTGAGATTGGTTCCCATTCATGTGGGAAACCCTTGAATTGAAAGAAAATCCGCTTTGGAAATATTATCCTGCTCCACGCACCCGGGATGGAGGACCACGCGTAATAGTCAATTTCGATACGATATTTTATGTCCTTTAAATCAACACATTAATAGTTATTGGCAACCGTCTTTTTTAAGGACACTTCTCCGTTAGGCACGTTGTTATTATCCTTTTTTCTTATGCTCTTGGCAAAAACGCACAACATCAAAATTAATACGAATCGATAATTGAAAGTTTTCTAGGTGAAACAAATGTTTAAACATGGAAAGCTTTGTGTATTCGGCATGCAAAGCATAAAAAGCGAGAGAGAGAGAAAGCAGCGCACGCCGTAGCAGGGAAGCTCGGAAAACTCAAAAGTTGCACATCGCGTCGCTCGGACGTGCCGCGCCGAACTGAAAGGGCGTCAGGACTCGCTCAACGGCAGGACTCGGGACTGCGGGCGTGCAGGAGTGTGCGACGCGAAACGAACTCAGCCGATGCTGTACGCATACAGTTTTCGGAGGGGCGGTTACTCAACCACCATACAATTTAACATTAAATCAAGTCAAACACAGCAAATACACAGCTGGAATTAAACAAATTTTATATGTAAAATACCACAAAAATGAAATAACTGAATGAAAGAGCACTTATTACATTTGCTAATTAAATTTTCGTATTTTTATGTGTAGAGACAGTTGTGCTTGCTGTAGATAATTGCTGCGCGTGACGTGTTTTTGCGATAAATTTTGACATGCTGCGCAGAGTGTGAGTGTGAGTGGAGCGGCCTGTCACGCTGCCGAGGTTTGAAGAGTTGTGGGCAGTGGTCGGAGGCGGTTGGACGCACTCGAGGGTTGCTTAATTAATGTGCGTCGCCCGCTGGCCGATGCCGCCGCCGCTGTTTCGACCGCCGAATTATATCATAACATCCTCACATCTGCACTACATATGTCCCAACAAATTCAACTAATTCCGTAAATCTGACAAACCGTCCCGACTGTCGCTCGTCCCTCAAAAGGGAACGCAGAGGCAGTGAAAGTTTGCAACTTGCCCACATCATGTTGACGAAATGAGAATTGTGGTCTCTTCCATGACAAACAAAGAGATTTATTTTGCCAAGTCTATGTTTACTTTATCCAGTAGAGTTAGAAATTTAAAATGTCACAGAACAGCATAAAAATTAAATTAAAGTTTGAAAGTTGATTAACTTTTCAAAATTTAGTATTTTATTTTGACAGAGATTAGACTAGTAGATACGGGCATACGCCATAATACTTATATAGAAATAATCATTATTTGTCATGTAAATAATATCACTGGACAACAATTTTTTTTATTAAAAAAAATTCTTGGATAGATGTTCACAATCTATTATCTATTTGACTATGGACGATTATGAAGAGACCGGAGTTTTCTTGTTTTTGGGCAAGTGAACCCGTCGACTGCCCATTGTCAGTCTAAAGGAGAGAAAACGATGTTT
This sequence comes from Mimaenictus wilsoni, assembly GCA_027575185.1. Taxonomy (NCBI): domain Eukaryota; kingdom Metazoa; phylum Arthropoda; class Insecta; order Coleoptera; family Staphylinidae; genus Mimaenictus; species Mimaenictus wilsoni. Next base: position 21,307 of record JAODAC010005008.1, read on the forward strand.
AGGTTCATTATAGTTGGTTACAATAACAACTTTATAGTTATATTTTCGTGTGTGCTGCAGGTTATTAAAAATTGTAATTCTCTCAGATTTGGTATGCACTTATTGTTTGTTTCATAAAGAATATTTTCATTTCACACCTGTAAAATTTAAATACACATTATCACATTAAAGTGTAAGTAATATGAACAAATTTTCAATGGAAATAGCTTAGTTAATTTTTATGTTATGATTTAAGCAGTATTTCTAATTTTTGTCCCTTGTCGCCATATACAAGGATGATGTTTTCACTATATTCACAAGATTTACTATTACACAATAAATTACCATCGTTTTGTTACTCCTAAGCAAAATTTGTAACAAAAAAAAAACATTTTCCTTTTTTATTCACACACAGTCGAACATTCAATCACGCCATAGTTCGTTTGCGCTACGTTTTTTCGATAGCTATGCCCTTCCAGGACCTCCGAACTCGCCTGCCGAACGGCGCATTTATTAAGAAGGTAATAAATTTTTCCATTTACGATTTTCGCCTTCGCAGAACGCGCAAGTTTATTTACTCCTTCACGTCCTTTGGTTGGAAAATTTCACACCCACTGCAAGCGTTCGTTCTTTATCGAACGGCGCAATAAATTCAAATTGGATCAATGAAACGTCATGCATATATGAGACGTTAAGTCCTCGCAGGACCTACTAAAGTATCCTGTTTCCCTTCAGCAGTCGCGTAGCTTACCCAGTAAATGCACGCCAATATACTCGTATGTTTGACTCGACACTTTTCTCGCACACAAGTCAGGCAAAAAGCGGATTTTTAAAACCATTCAATCAAAAAGTTCAATTCGAACATTCACCAAATAAGCAGAAAAAGTTTTAAATCAATTTGAGACCCCAAAAATCAATACCTAGACGAAAGTGGTCCACGTTCCCGGTCGTTCATTTGGTAGCGAACTCGAAGGAGTCGGATTAAACACGACGTAAAACCGCGTACATATAACAAGGAATGCTGTAATATAAAACCCGACAATGTGCATCTTACTGCACTACAATCAAAACGCAATTGTCCTCGTTTTTCAGGAACGAAAACAATCCGCCTGAAAGCATCTCCATGGCCGGTACGGGCAGTCTCATTCATTGAAAACGGCTCGCTAGAGCACGACGCGTCGTAAAAATGTCATAAAATCGACGTAAAGCTATCGAATCAAAAGCGGCTTGAAGCGTTAGAACAAAGCGACGAACAATGATGGCCAACAGAGACGCTTCGCATCACAGTCCGGAATCGACGCATCAACATTGGATGGTGAAAAATCCCAGCCCCACAACTAACAAAGCGCAGATAAAAATCCCTCGGATGCGGGCGTAAAAAAGCTCGACATACAAGTGAAACATGTAACGAGAGTTTTGCAACAAGAATTCCAGCGAATTCCACCCAGTTTCTGCAGCAGTCGAGCAAACTCGAAGCTCTAGCAGGAGAATGACCATAAAACCGACGTCCTGCTGGATAACGCAACGAGCAAGCGGAAGAAAATCGCAATGATTGTGAAAATCGTTAAATTTGGTTAGTATTTTTTTCAAGTCACAAAGTCACCAAACCTCGAAATAAATTTTATACTTAATTCATACCTCACTGAAAGTGAATATAAAAGAAGAAATACAAAAAAAATGTTCATGTTGCTTTCAACATAATCATATTTAATGACTAGATTGTCGTTCGCTGGATATGTAGACGATTATTAATCAACCCTCATATGATAATTTGTGCTTGAAAGCAACCGTGACGGACGGCTGACTTTCCCCGCGTGGAAAGTTTCAATTAGAAGTGAAATTTTCAGTTGATAAATTTCATAATTGCTATCAATCTTCATCAAGTTCGGGCGTGCTGCGCATGTATCATGCGCGAATAGATGAATAAGATGACTAAGCGCCGGCGCTGCGCGTCCATTTCGCCGCTCGACTTATTAAATTCGGCAATTAATATTCATCAAGAAAATGCAGCCGCACGCATATATAACGTGCCCGACCAAAGCCAAAACGTAAGTAGATTATCATCCAACTACAAACTGTTTATGAATGTACACTCTCAGTATCTCTCTGGGCGCTTTTACACTACAACGCACAGCGAACAGTACAACGAAGGGGTTAAATATTTTGGGGTTAGTCTATTGTATGGGATCATGATATATAGATGATGCAAATATTCAAATATGTACGCTAGATTTAAGCCGGAAATTTGAAAACTGCGGTATTTCTTAGAAAATTAAATATAATCATAAACAAAACACTGATTTCCAACGGATTAAACACATTATTTCCAACATTCCTTGACCAATGTCATAAAATGAAATTAAATTTTCTTGAGTTAATTGTTGAATGTGGGCGAATCTCAACAGTGAAAAGCAATTTATAGGGAAAAGTGGAAATAATTTCAATGAGTTCCTACATAAAATTGTTATTTCATGGATGATTCTCTTCGAATTGGAAAAGGTATGTATGGAATCAGTTGATTACATTGTGCTAAAATTCACAATTAGTTTCTGTTGTTTCAAATCAAACGGTTATTCTTAATGGAGGAAATTCCTATACGAGTTTGAATCTAATCCGCAAGAATAAAAGAAATATTTTCATGTTTACATATAATGACTAATTTTAATAAGTTTCTATTTAAGATTATGTTAGAGTAGGAAATGTCGGAAATCCGTTGATTACACTGTGCTAAAAGGGTTATTCTAAAATGAATTTCTTACAGATTTTGAATCTAATACACAAAAAAAGTTTTCAAAGTATATGGACTAACATTGTGAAATTTATTATCTTTTAAAATGAATGTGCAATTTCTACAAAATAATCCTGAGCAATTTTTGTCCTGTCACATTTCAGAACAAATTACATTTTAATATAATATATTTATCATTTCGAAAAAACGTTGGCTCAATTTCTAGGTGTTTTTTTAAGTACGTTTTAAGCTGATGGTTCACAAACTAAAAACGCAACGCGTTGCGGTAATTAAAAGACGCGCCGAGCCGCAAATCCTGCCACACTGTCTGCCGCCATCAGCCGTTGTACATCGCCACCACTGACATCACACACACACACTCACCCGACACCCCTTTCCGAAAACAACAGCGACACTCTGCAGGCTGCAACTGCACTTGCTAACCGCCCCCCAAACGCACAGTGGCAGAGCATTAACGAGTCGCCATAATGCGTCTGTACACGGTGCACCGAAACATGCGCATTTATGGCGCTTTTCGGGACATTTCATTCACATTTACGGGCGTAATATAAAACGCAGACGGAAGCCGACAGGACAGCGTAGGGGTAGGAATACATACACAAAATTTCACAAGCTGCCTTGATGTCAAACCTGCGCAAAACGCAAAACTGAAAAAATATAGCAAAAAAGCGCGTGGAAATTACTCTTCCTAAAACTCCTAAATGCGGCCAACATCAGTACCATGTATAAAAATGATTTATAGGCGACATGTTTAATAGTTTTATGTGAGGGATTTTTAGGATTATTGTAGATTTTTTGTTGTTATTGTTATAGAGGAATAGAGGAATAATAAAATATTTAATTTCGCTTATTGCAATTTATTATAAGAATTTATTTAAAAAGTTTTCTAAATCCTACCAATATTAACAGTATATGTTCCGGATTACTGATTGTTTGCTTTTTTTGTTGAGTTTGCATCGACTACTACGGTCATTAGCTCTATTCAATTCTTTTTCAATATAATTAATCAATTTAGGGACTAATACTATTGATAAGAAGAAGAACCTTATCACTTTCTCAAGGATTATTTTCACTTTTCATACTTTGTACATTTCTGTGAAGTATCGAAGGAAGACTTTCCAAAAAGATGAAATCATCATTTTTTACTTATTGCAATTTGGGTTATATCAGTTACAACCCGCCCAACAGCAATAAATAACCCTGACAAGACGTAAATAAGCAGCCACCCTAATAGCAGAGCGCACCAGCTCTCGAAACCGAGCTCAATTCTCGAAGGGAGCTTCATGCGCGCCAAAACACACCACCATCGACTGATAAATCGAATGTGGCGCATATATGCGCGGCCAGCACTCGCGTCGAATTCGCAAGAATTGCTTCCGCCACCAGCCAATGCTGCAGGGCGCACGAAAGGCGGCGAAATACATGATGAATGCATGATACCCGTCACTGCAGATATTTATTTATCATCGATTACGCTTCATTTCACGCCCACACACGCGCAAAAACCACCAAAACGAGCTTCATAACAACATCCACATGAAAAACCGCCTGAACGAACGAAAAAAATCCCACCAGCTCAGGAAAAGCAAACAAACGGGAGCAAGATTTCCCCAAAAATCATCAATAAGAAAAACATCACTATGCATGCGTGGTCTCCTCCAAGAAGACAAATACGCCAATAAATATTCATTCGACGTTTTGTGATCGTTTTTATCATGTATCCTAACATTTTGTCAGCGTTGTTGTGTCTTCTGAGTCGTGGTAGTCGTATTTCACTCCCGCAGGGTAATCAAAACAACGCGGCGATTCGAGGAAAAAACGCAGGAAAACTTCGGCCACGTGGCGTGGGATTCGGTGAGCGCGTCGAAGTGATGAATGCGCATTAAACACCGAGATGGTGCCGGCATCGACGGGATAGATATAAACGATATCGCCAAACAAGAAATGATTTACGATCGGCGACGGCGGCATGATGGTGGCAGTGTTGGGATCACAGGGTGCAGACGGGTCGGGAGGGTTGGCGGCTGAGTAAAGACTACACCACCGGGCGCCTCCACCAACAACGCCGCCACCACGGCGGCAGCGATGCAATCGGGTGCAAACGACTGCACGTGCAGCGCATGCACATGCACCCGAAACCGACAGCCCCGTTGGGGTTGATACAAATTGCAAAAGAAATAATCTTCCTAGGGAGACCTTTTCCCGGTAATTAAATATATTAATAAAGATAATAAGAAAATACGGTCGTAATCTTAACTGTTTATGTGAGGAGATAATGAAATTATGATAGAGGGCCACAAAATAAGAAGAAATAAGAAGTAAACAAGTATTTTTATAAATATTATATAGTGGAGATAAAGGATAGAATAAGGTTAAGAGGCAAAGGTCCTAGGATTGTGAAATTTTAAAAATTGGAATATATAAAAATACAATTTGTTAACTACGTTCTAAAAAACGTTATACCAGCGGGTGGGAACATATGATCAGCCAAGTCACCGAATGACCTGTTTCCTAATTTCAAGAGACCCTTATTAGTTTAGGTATGAGAAACTGAAATAAAACTAAGGCAACCTTAAATTGTCTGACTCAAAAAAACAAGAATAAAAATGAAATTTACGCGTTTTAATAGTTATATATTTAATAGTTATATATAGTATATTATAGGTATATATTTTAATAGTTATACTACTAAAGTTTATGAAAGTAGCGAAGTGGAACTTTCCTAGAATTATGAAATCAACAAATCTGTGTTTATTACAGTTTGGGATATATCAATTGTAAAAAACATCCCAAAAAAAACTTGAATAACTGAGTAAATTCAAGACCATAAAACGAAATAGTGTCTTTTTTCTTGGAAAATTGTATCAAGCAACTCTGTAAATCTCAAACTTATAGAATTTTATTACAACTTCCTACCACGCACTCTTCTATTCAAGAAGTTGGCCGCATTGATAAAATAAAAATAATAAAAGTGCCAGAAACAATTCAGGCGACAAAATGGCGATGGCATGAAATTTGGCCTGAAGCCAGGCGCGCATTTCCTCCCTGCTTCATTTTTCCGCCTAGGCAAAAACGCAGTAAACACCATCGAGCCGGATTTCCGAGCGGATTGTGTTTTCAATCCGACAATAAAATGAAAAATTCGCGCCAATGATAAAGAAGAAATTGTACTAAAACGGCAACGATTAAAGACGCAGTGCAAAAAAGGTCATAAAAACCAATAAAGGCCAATAAAGCGCGTCGCTTGAATAAATACGAGCATTACGCGGGCAATTAGTTAATTGCCAATTAAAAAACACACTGTCCACGAACGATTATAAGCAAATTTGCATAAGGAACCAATAAAAACGAGATTTTCTCCCACTGTCTAGCAGCAATTCAAAGAATTGCCGCAAGTTTGAGGCAGAAAAATGAAAGGAAATGAGAAAGAGTTTAAAAGTTGGCGTATCGATTAGACTTTAAACTGAATGGAAAGACGCATAAATGCAGACAATGGAAAACAAAGGAAAACTTAATCAATTGAAAAAAGGCGCCGATTGTTTACCAACTTTCGTCGTATAAACTCAGCCAAACTTTTTTACGCCGATTTTTTGGAAACTCGTTGGAAATTTATATAATTTCAAGGCTTTTGCCGTATTGACTCAGGTTTAATTGAATTTTTTATTCGTTTTCTTTTAATTTTCCTCACGCAGCGTCCCTAAAAAATTCAATTTTGATCATCGCTACTGATGCAAATGTGTTTCATTTAATATGATATTAAAAAGTTGGCGTGGCAATACCGGCGGAAAATTTGCGTCGTCTTCGGAACGCTCGTCGTTTCCTTTGTGTCCCTTTGTGGAATTCACATCCTTGCTTTTACCAGCCCCTTTTCCCAGCTCGTTTCTCTTCATTAATTGCAAGCAGCCTGCATCGCCACCCGCCAAAAACGTCTTGAAAGTTAGGTAAAAAGGACCCAAAAAACCAAAGCGCAATTCGCAAAGCACCGCAGAAATATAACTTTCCAATTACGGCGCAACAAAGCCATACAGCTCGTTAGACAACATGGAAAACCGAAGGAAAACTCTTTGATTATTTTCCCCGCCGATTATTAATGAACTTTTTAATGCGACTGCAGACTAAAGTTTCGCTGGGGAAGAGGAATTTGAGCGTGAACAAAACCGAAATCCTGTGGGATTTTCCTCGCACGTCTTAGGTTCATTGATCGAAGATAAACAATCCGTAATTTTAAGTATTCGCTCGTTGGAGGCAGAGGAGTGTTGGCGGGTACATGAAGCAATTTCAAGGAACAACGTGAAATCAGTAGGGATTCTTAAGAGAATCAAGAGAATTGGGAAAATCTGAATTTCCAGTCAACGCAAACGATCAGAGGCACGATCCAAGCAAAGCCAAGCTGGGAAACAATACAAGAGAAGGAAAAAGTATAAACGGAAGAGAAGCAGGGATTGTAAGACATATTAGAAGAGGGATGAATTTCCCATGGGAGCAGTGGGTGAATTTCTGTTGAGTTCTACAATTTAAGATTTTTTCTCTCGGACTCAAGAAAAAAAATGATAAACGATCCTGTCTTTAGAAACGTGGAAACAAATAAAAATGTTGAAAAGTTAGCAATTACCTTTGATAGTTGCTTCTGTAACTTGGCAATGTCTTGCTTGTCTCGTCGTTCGGTTTTCTGTGCCTGGAGGAGTGAAGCTTCCAGTTCGAGAATTTTATTCTCCAAACTCTCCTAGAACAAACAAAAAGTGTATTTAATATTTTCTATCAAAGGTCGTGTTTTCCAGAATGCACAACAGTGGGATGTAAGGAAATGTAGGTGGTGATTAAGATGAAAATGGTGCTACGACGATTGCTGATAATGACCCTCACTTTGAGCTCAACAGCCGGAAAAAAGTTCTAAAATCGTCCAGGAAAACGGTGGAAATCCGTGCGTCACGTTGATAATGACCTCGTCAGTGGCGTATTTTCTATATCACTCGTTTTCTGAGAAATTCTCGAAAACACGATTTTCCAAAGAGTAAGAGTAATCACCCTAACAACGACTAGAACTTTTTACTCATTTTCCTCCTTGGTTCGCTCTTTAATCCTGTATATAAGCACCTGCCTACCCTGTCTACTATCAGGTATCTGTAATAGAATGTAACAGCTCCTAGGGGCTGTGTAAGGGAGCAGAAAGGGGAGCAAATGGAGGGATGTGGGCTGGTAGATGGTTGCGGATAGTACGGCACTAATCCTCCAAAGAAGGAAACCCGTCTTAGGGATGGGAGGCTATGAAAGGAAGGTGGTGATAGAATAGGACAGGTTAGGAAAAAGAGGAAAACCCGAGGACATCCCGTATTGAAGAAGGGAAGTGAATGAAACTAGCGAAAGTACATTTAACGCTTCGACAACTTCGTATTCCTGGGTGTTTCCTGCGTTCCCAACGTTTTATACCTCGCCTTAGTGGGCTGCAGGGCTTCTTCACAAACTCACAACCTGTCTAAACTTCTTATCGTCCACGTGCGAATGAGTGCCTGCCGATTTTAAAGAGTTCAGAATACTTTGAATGACTTAAACGTCTTAAAGGTACTATTGTTAAAATTTTATCTTTAAAGAACATACGTCTGTCACAGAAAGCTCAGTTTTCACATTATGTTGCAAATATTTTCCACTTACCTGCAGGTAGCACTGGATCAATTAAATAAGCATTAATTTAATTAATTATTTAATGCCTTTAAGCTATGCAAAAAGGGGGCAGACCAAACATATGCATACAAGTTGGGTATTAATGCAATTTATTCCAGAGCAATAAAACCTCACAACTCCCTCGAAAAAGAAAGGGCATAGAAACAACGGGGGTGCATGCGGTCACAACATGCCTCCCCCAAAAAAGCCTACACATCTCTCCCTTTTGCTCTGGCAGCCAGAGGGATTTATAAACAACTAGCTCCCAAAGTCTCGCCGTTGATGGTGGACACGAACCTGGTTACGCACTTTACGCTTCTTTAGAATTCCGGAGATGAAAATCGAAACAATGCTACACAACTCTTGTGCTGGACATTGATTAAACGCGAGCTATTCATAGTCTAAATTAAAATTTTCCCAAAAAGAGGTAAATTGAAATGTGTGCATAAAGGTTCTAAGTACAAAAGCGTGAAAATCCTGGAGAGGGCAGGCACGAGACTTCACAGAAACATCCAGAATAGGAACCGGCGTTAGAGCAGGTTTCGGTCGGCTCACCGCGTTGATTAGAATGCAAGGGCACGGTCCGGCCATAAACTACCGATATCTACTGCATGAATGAGCCGACCGGGTCTCTCTGCCAACACACCGGCGCCTCCACCAAACACAGTCGTATTCGGTGACTGCCAGATCCGGTTTGGGTACGGGCCACCCTTTTTTGCCTACGTCAATACCACACTCACCGCGATCGGGACCCAGCGGTGAGGACTTTCCGTAACCACCACAACAGTACCCTCATATATCGCCGTCGTTTTCTGGGGGACACGAACATCCCCATATTTCCCGGTAATCGTCCACCCAAATATGTCCCTCATGCCCCCGTCCACCATCAGCTAGCTAATTCACGCATGTCCCCATCGTTCAAACAAACAAATATGACGGGAATACGTATGCTGAACCCAAACCCAAACCAAACGCAACCAGGAGTAACACGCACTTGAATCAATAATTCAACAATAGGTAACCAAACAAACGGTAATCCTAGTTCAATAGTAGGGATATTAATTGATTTTATATTTTTAGCTATCAAACTGCTTCTGCAGCTGATGCCCATGTGTCCAACTGTAAATTTACCGAAGAGACCTGTGCTGGGCTGGACAGGACATCATGTTATGGAAGAATGGTCGTATTTTTTGTCTGTTTTTATAGACCCCGGCATGTAATATGACAATGGCGGCATTCTGGGGAGTTGGAATGCATCTGGACATCACTTGCACGTGTCCCAGACAGATGGGGGCGGCAAAAAATCGTCGGAGAAAGGAAGTTGGAGGGACCGAAAGGCGAGAAACAAGCGGACGTCGGACTTCTGGCCCATTACATACAGATAAAAGCGAATCATGAGGATAATGCCAGCAAATAACCTCAAGAGTACGAAAAAACGCTAAAGACACTTGAATCATTCCACTGGGTGTTTTAAAAAACTTCAGTAGCAATTAACTTAGTGTCTGAAAAACTTTGGTAATATCAAACACTAAAGCTACTCCTCCAAATTAAGAGTTTCTGAGGGGAAAATTGTACTTTCAAGTTCTTCACTACTTTTGACTACAAATAGTAGACTTAAATAAATTTACTGCTGTGGTAGGCGCTCGCACTCAACGCTAATACTCTCAAAAGACATTTCCACAATCCTCGACGCACCCTCGCACCCACAAACGTTTTTTTCCTGCACAACGTCAAGCGTGCCAAAGTGAAACCGCACTCGGCCGAATGAAATAACCGCCCGCATTAGTCCTTCACGACCAGGACCACCGCCCCCCAAAAACGCATGTCGAATGTAGTCATGCGTTCCCCAGCCTCCCCTGTGGCTTGTAGCCCACCCGCTTCCAACCACACACATAATAATACAGTGCAATATTTCGCACTCAAAGCTCGGCCTTGCAATGATAAAAAACGAATTTGTCATGGAGACCACGTAGCTACGTCGACTATACCAACGCCCAAAGACCAATACCCAAACCGATAAAGAAAGGTCAGGAGCAGGAGATGTCTCCTGGGTCTTTGCGTCTCTCGGGCTGCAATTTCGGGCAAAGCTAACCGACTACTAGACGCAGTCAAAGGGAATGGCCCCCGTAGTCCCGGGGATGATTTATGGCCGTTTTGCCGACGCATTTAATGAAGATAGTGTCGAGACAATGCCCGTGCAAAAGAAAGGAATTAATATTCATGCGCATAAATTCGTGCCTGGCATAAACTAACACACCAGCGCGCACCCATTGTGCATAAGATGGGAATTTCGAAATTACCAGTAAACAAACCCAAAAAAAACCTCAAGTGGGACGATGCCAAGCGCAGCATAAATTTGCAATAAATCTCTGTGGAGTCTTTGCTAAAGCAACACCAAACACCTCCACTTCTATTTCATATATTTATACAAAAAAAGTATGGAATTCAAATGTTTTAATGAATGTTGATCTAGAGAGGGAGAAACTGGGAACTGAAATCACCGCTAGGTGGTGCAAATTGCGGAAATTTCTTGATTGTTCTACAGAACGAAATTAAGACGTCTTAACAAATATTGATTCAGTATTTTCCTAAATATTACTTGGGATAGGTGTAAAAATTATTGAATGTGCTTGCGAGGGAGGTTTTTCAAAATGATCTGAGATAGGGATGTTATCAAAGGCTCCAAAAATTTGACTAGAAGTGTTTGAAAGTGATTCCCGAAATAACCTACTTTCACGCAAGGGTTCGCAAAGTTATCAAAAATGTAGAAGAGGTAAAAATTAAAAAAAAAACGATGTAAGCGTGAAAAACAGCTAATATCACCGCAAGGTAGTGGAATTTAGCAAAATATCGAGATGGCCAATGTGGTACAGGTATCCTTAACAGTATTTTGTGATTGTGATCAGAAGAGTCATATCAATTTGTAAGAGGCCAAACACATTTTCATCCACGAGAAACAAAAAGTAAAGGGATGCATTTTTAATACCGCCCCGAGCGGAGGTGGGTAGTCATCAATCAAGGGGGACTCTCTGTCTGCAACCAGACGGAAGATGTCCATGGTTATGGCGCAGGAATGCACATGGCCTACCCCTTTGCAAAGAGAGTAAAAAGGCAAGTAAAGCAGATAACTAACAAAAATAGAAATCAGGAAAAACTGTTATTATTAGTTATCAGAACGAAAAATGTATATTGATAAAAAGGATTTCAAAAAACTTACTTTAATTTCCAGAAGTTCATTATCAGCATTTGTATTCTCGAAATCCGTCTGCATACCCCTTGTAACTGTAATACGAGGACTCGTTTGTAATGGTGGCGTCACCTGCCGGCAGTTACCGCAACCGTGCCCATTACCACCTCCACCGCTACCCTGCTGTGACTGTTGCTGCAGAGATCTATCCTGCTGCTCCTGCTGCTGTTGCAGCTGCGTCACCTGATTCGTAGCGTTCGTATCGCCCTCTGGACTCAGCTTGATAAACTCTATGCGTCCGCCCTCAACGCATATGTTCGGCGCTAGAGGGTAGGTCGGGCTGGTCGCCGTCCCCGACTCGAGACTGGCGCGTTTTGGATACGGTGGCGGCGAGGCATTTAGCTCCGTGGACGGCGCGCGCTTCGTCTCACGCCTCTGATGCAGCTCGCGATTGTTCTCACGATTATTGATGATCGCATTGTTGTGGTTGTGATTGAGATTCTGGTGGTCGTATGCCGCCAGCAGTTGCGCTTTTTCATCGCACACCGGATGTACTTGGTGGCGGATGCTCGCATTGTTGCCCAATCGTGGCTTTTCCTCGTTGACGATGAGCGTGTGGTTGTTATCGTTTTGGGCAGCCCTGCACAAAAGAACAAAATATGCAAATTAATTTAGTTTTTGCAGGAAGCAGCACCGAAAGGTGGTGATATTCTAGGAAAGTTTGTTTTAAAGATCTAGGAGATCGAATTTTTGCGATTTACATTAATATTGATACGTTAGAAGATGACGTGTAGATATTTTGAAGTTTTTAAAAAGAAAATGCTCGTTTCATGTTTATTGTTATAAATCCGGTAGGTAAGTAAAAATCTTATTTTGGAGCAGTGATAGGGAACATTTTTGAAGTTGATGGTCAATTATTCTTTATATTTGTTGCAGCTGCGTCACCAATATTCCGATGAGGGTCCCCCGAGGAAGGGTGGGTAAGTCCAAAACTTCCGTCGGTGTAACTAACCCGGCCAATTGCAGTTTTTAGAGCATTCCTTAGATTTTATGTTCATAATTTATTTTTGTAAATGCAGTATTTTTGCAATTTGTACAAATTAAAATTTTCTGAAGAGAAAATGTAATAATCGAAAGCACTTTTGAGATGTCAATGGAATTCCTTTGGAATCTCGCAATTTCGTTTTTAGAAGACTTCACAAAAAGTCCTTATAAGACATATTGTGGCATTTTAGCCGCTCATTTGATCTTGATCACGATTAGGATAAGTATGATAAGGGATGAAAAAGTTTTGAATACCTGATAGGTCTTGTTATTTGGCACATCGACATTTTGCTTTTATAATGGACATAATAAATGAAACACTTGGCAAATGTAAAAGATTAGACAATTTCGTATATAGCAAAATTTTCTGATATTAGAAATGTAACGAACCACACCTTTCTCCAACAGCCCTGAATGTGGAATTATAAACCTTAAAGTAGATTATTTTTTGACAGTCAAAACTAGGTGGATTTACTTGAGAAGTCACCGACGTTCTTTCCCTTTAGAATATTTGCGGTTTTTACCTAGGTATTTTCATTGAAAACCACTACACATTTCCAAAATCAATCCTGTGCACTTTCTCCCAAAAACACATGAAGTACACCCAGCTTACAAATTAGCTCAAACTGACAACAAAAACTACCACTAGGTGGTGCTATTCGAACAAATCGTATCTTCCAGCTCTTTTTTGCTCTAGAATGTCGGCATTTTGCTTTGATTAAAAGACGAAATATGTGATTACCCTGCGTGCCAATCGCCGCAGGACGCACTCAGGCATTTGTGCGCCACGATTACGTGCATTACGGAACATTTCAGCATGTTCGCCGCTCGCTAAACCAGCAAAACAACGACAGGAACGTCGAGCAACAGAACAAAAAAAACGATGAGGAACGAGAACATCTCTCCCGATGTGCGGGGCACTTCAGGTAAGAGGCTTTATTATAGTCATTAAGTTTTCCGCACATTTCAGCGTGTCATCCTCGAGAGCAGAATGCAAGGCCATCATTTTTAATATGCCGCGGTGGTCGAACAGCATAGCGTCACGTGCGCATGTTCAGCGCCTAATTTTTGCTGTTCCAACCGATTACCGGAGCCATCATATCAACAAAACGCTGTCCCAGCAGCGCTGTTGTTAATTGTGTTTAATTTAATTAAGCGTGCGCAGCCTGCAGTCGATTTGCCACGAAGCGAACGCGATGCGTGTGCCCTTAAAACCTTGATTTCTTGCCCGAGATGTTCGCAGCGACGTACAACACAGCAGGGTATTTATTACGTCAGACGCAAGTGCAAATTGGATTTCCTGCCGTGCGCGAGAAACGTCGCTGAAAAAGTTTAATCACACGAGAAATTCTCATTAGCCAAAGAAAAGATTCGAGACAATCACAAAAAGCTTAGCTTAACAAACAAGCGAAATGACTGAACCAGACGCCGACGTTAACACATTTGTAATTTCATTAAGCAAAGACATGAAAGAGAAGAGGAAGAAAGCGAACACAATTTGGAATTTTTCTTAGTCGGAAACTGACAGTCGCATCTTAGAGACAAATGATGTACAAAAATTGCGCTTTCAGAAACAGAAGCTGACCTAATTTTGTTCCAACCTACGAAAGAGAAACGATGTATAAAACATGCCAAATGTATTGTCATAGTCGTTAACATTTAACTTGCTCATTTTTATTCAGGACAAATCAATAATTTTTCACTCACTTGCAGGACGTAGTTTCGACCTTCTTATTATTTTATATTACCTTCTTATTATTTTATATTACCTTCTTATTATGTTTATATTACCAACCTTGATATGAAGGAATTAAATAAATCGCAAAAATACGAAAATACTAAGGTTAAGCTCATAAAATTGGAAATGTCAGAAGAAACAACAAGATATATCATTATTGAAAAATTAATAGGTACTTAAGCATCCTAAATGTTTTGTATTGGCAGTAACTTTTCGCAGTACATGACATTTTTGCGTTGTAAGTAGGTTAGTAATGACAGTAATAATAATTTCACCTTAGTTCTGTTGTTCTGTGCTCTAATTTATCGCCATGAATGTGAATCTCTCAACATGTGGGATTCTCGCAAATATTTGACTTTGGTACTTTTAACTTTAGACTTGTTTGTAATTTGTTTTAACATATATGAAACAGGCGGTTTTGTGCGGGAGCTAACAATTTCAATTTACAAAGTTAGTTTTTAGAGTCATAAATACCCGAGGGAAACTTTCCCACGCGGGTGTGGGAGACAAATCAGAACTAGGAGAATCATCAAGCAGGTATCTGAAGAACCGCAGCTGCATATCCAAACAGTCGCATGTGACCGACAAGATGCCGACCGCAGGTCAATACAATTTTGTATTCTATTGAAATTTGTACATATGTACGTACGGTAAGAATTTGCTAGCGGATGTTCAAATAATGACATTTGGATCAAATTTTACTAGACATACCTATAACATATAGTTATAGACCAAGAGGGCGCTGCAATTGTTGTTGTCATGTACACGGTTACTTGATTAAATACGTTCAGAAACAACTGCTTTGTAAGACATGTATTACGACCCCAGAAAGACATTTCTTCAGGTCCACAGTAGTGTGATGATCATCGTACCCTGTCAAGTTTCATTATTCTCATAAATTAATTTCTGGATATAAGCATACTCAAGAAATATTGACATGATAATTGGAATGTGAATGCATAAGTAAATATATATTGTTTCTTGAAATTATTCTCAAAGCGCGGTTCGCGGGCCTCTAGGGGACCCCGAAGCTGTTTCGATAGTACAGTGAAATACAGATGGGATGTCCCCCTAGGAGCAGCCTGGAGCAACGAAATAGCACAGTGTAACGATGCAACATGGCAAAATTATCACAGAAAAGGTCGAAAATGGGGACCTTTCATCACACGCATGGCTGTAAATTCGGTAGTACGAGATAGTAGATATAACTAGACAAATAACTAGATTAAAAAGCCAATACTGAAAATTGTTGCATGCGTTCACATGCATAATTAAATGTCTTAAATCAGGTAGCAAACCCGTGAATGCGAGCCGAATTTAGGCTTGGAGATAGACTTTTTAAATTTATCACTTTCAAATTTTTTAATTGACGCTGGGCGATGAGTATAGATTGCTTTAAGGGCATGTATCGTAGATCATCTACCATTGAAATCATCTACGATGAATAATAATTAAACAACAAACCTAGTCCGAAATCATTATCCTTTAGTATCAGGATGTGCTGTGACATTTCATAACTCTCGAGGTGGAACATTCAATACAATTGTTTATGAATATCAACGGATTCATTGTCTGGCATTTCTATATGCTCTATCACGAGTTATACTATATAATAGATATTACGAATTTGAATTAAATAGCAAAATTTAAACATAAAAATGTCTCAAAAAGTCAAATGTCAAAATGTGTATTGTCTCAGTCTTAAAATCAATCTCAGTAATTACTGATGCCTTTAATTGTGAAAATAATGATTAAGCAATATAATTATATTTAGTTTCACTTCAACTTTTACTACAAACGGGTTATGGCCAGGGCAAGGTGTGGGAGTGAGGAACAAAGAAGAAAGGTGTGGATGGGGAACGAATATATAGAATGTGTGTTATGTCGAGGAGGGGTCGATACCTGGGAGCATCTGTGTGTCTGCAAAGGGGGAATGGTTTGGGATGTAAGAGGGGGGAAGGTAAGGGAGTGGATGGGAGAGGAAGGAGCGAGTGTCACAATACTGAGGCAAATTGTGAAGGAGAACTGGTAACGGAGTAGAGGGATGACCAAATTGGGAGGGTGCACATGTACTCGATTTACTTTATTTTGTCTTATTGTTATGGATTATATTTTTGTTTTATTTATTTATTTCATGAAGTCTATTGGCGGTAAAATGTAAAATGATGTAAAAGATGCCAATAAAAGTCCAACTACTACTAGTTTTACTTCAGTCGTGTGGTGAAAAACAACACTTATACTTTTTCATATTTATCTATGGTGGGGATTCTCTTCAGAGTTTATTTTGTCATATTGGGAAAAGCCAGGTCTACTGTTTAAGTATTCACCGATAGATAGTCATTATCTACCTGTAAAACCACAAAAATGCAATTCGGAACTACAAAAATCCAAAACCAAGGACAAAATAATGCCCGCGGCAAAAATGTCAAAACGCTTATTACAGAAATAAAGAAGGAAGGAGTACAAGAGCAATTAAGAAGTGTAATCTCCCTGGAATATAAATTACAATTTGCATATTTATAGCGGCTTAACAGCAGCTTCAAGTTGAATTCTCGAGTACAGCGATGTACTCATCATTTTTTTCAACGTCAGCAACTCCAGCACTCCACTTTTCACGATAAATTGCAAAACGAAAAAACGGCATTAAATATGTATCAGTAATATAATAAGACGATGAGAACTTAAGTGTAGTAAATGCACGTTAATGCAAGAAAATAAAAGAATGCAAATGACGTACATGACGTACTTATGAAGTACAGAAACTGGTGGTGAATATGCATAAAATAAATTGTGCTACTTTCTTGGTATCAGCAGTCTTTTTCTTCCTTTTGAATTGTACAAATACAGAGAGACATTTGTATGGCAATAAATAGCAGGATTATTGGCGTTCGCATCAATTTCTCCGTATGTTGCCATCCAGGATGTGTGTATTTCGCGCTGCTCTATCGTAATTTTAATCTGATTTAATAATGCAGACATAATGGCATAATAGAGCGAGTAATGTTGGAATGTTTCGCATGAACGTTCGTGTGTCATTTACGTTTTGCTTGGTTGATAAATTTAATTAAGGTAATAGTTCACAGTCAGAACACAGTCTTGGGCGACGAATGTTCAATTGGAAAAATTACGTTTTTCATTTGTAGAACGATAAAATGGAATTATTTCATGTATAGGTCAATAGAATAATATAGACGATGGCAACATGGAGTTTATGACCGATGAGTCATCCAAACAGCGCGAGCGTAGAAGTGAACTTTCCATTTTCCTAAACCCACTGATGTTTCCAAACGACGAGCTAGAGCAGTAGACCAAACAAGTCCACAAACATAACCTAATTCCAAACAACTCCCCAGAGCCTCCTCATTTAGTATGATATTATATACTACTTTCAAAAATGCACCATTTTGAAATTATGGAAATGTTCTTCGCCGAGACAAAATTCCATCAAGATCAGCAGATCGTAGTAATGTAATTTCCTTCCATTTCCTCTTCTTAAGTCTTATCAACTTGTCAAGTGAACATGTCAGCGTCACGCTGGCCGGAGTGTGGCCATAATTAATGAAATTCCTACCCGAAAAAAAAAACGAGGGAAATAATGAAAAACGAAATCCGGGAAGTGTGGGTTTGGTGTAAAGAAACCAAACAAGAGAACAGGACGCTGGCTGGAGGGAAACTTCAAAAGTGAAAAGCATCACTCCCCTTATAAGCCGAAGTGTACAGGGAGGCTTAAATTCGCCAGCTTATGGCGGCGGCGTACCAAGGGGGTGGCTACCGCCACGCTTGGTCGGTGTTCTTTCTTTTGTTCGGTTCGTTTCCATTCTTTCGGTTACCCCGTGCTTCCCATCTGATGTCACGTGTGTTGTAATGTATGACTAACCAGTGTCAAAGCAGCGGACATGATGATGGTGATAACCCAGCAGTATGTACTTCTCTCCAAAAGGGATTTTCTAGGGTGGTAAGAGAAAGGAAAAATCCAAAGACCAATTTTCATCGACATTGCCAAATGCCAAATTGGAGTAATTCAAAAAAGGGAACAAAAAGGATAATATGCAGAAAATTGGCTATGAAGCTTTCTTTTCTAAAAGGGTTCTAAAACGGTCAACATGTATATTAATATTAATAGTATATTAATGATAGGATATTAATGATATTAATGATAATGAAGCTAGCTCAAAGTAAAAAGTCGTCAAATCATAAATGGCAAATTATCAATAATTTATACTTCAATACATACATAATACATATCATAATATCAATATTTATCGACAATATAGACATTACTAATGTTAAAGTGTTTACAAGTATAGTTTGACATGGGAAAATCAACTTGTACCAAAAGTATCTAACTAAAACCAATTTGATATTTTGAAAAATAAATCAAGATATGTGAATTAGTTGATGGAATCTATATGAAATACATAACCCAAGGTAGTCTTTACGTATCCCTGAGGGTACGTGTATTCTTTAGTATTTAAGGGCTCAGGAAAGGGCAGTAGGAAACATTTTAAAAGTATAAGTGCATAAATACATTGATTATCCATAGCACAGTATTTTGTATATATGTGTGTTGGAATATACTCCGTCCATACTTTGGAATTCAAATCGCTTAGGTTCCAACTTCCAGTCGCTAATCTATCATAGACAAGTAAACCAAATTCAAGAAACACATGTACCTAAGAGTACTAATATTCTCGATGTTTACGGGATTGGGAGAGGGATGAGGAAAACATTTTAAAAGTATCGGAACATAAGTAAATATTTATTGATACAAAACATGTCATTTTTCACAGGTGGATCGGTATAGGCCTGTGGCGGCAATCCAGTGCCGCACAAACAAGAAGAATAAACATCATCAAATCACAATTAATATCAACAAATCTCAAGCACCAACCTCATCAACAATCCGTAATCTGCACAATCAACATCCGCCAGACTAAATATCGAAATGGTAACCCCTCAACACCGACACGGCGCAGCGAGATCGCGACCACGTGTTCCGCTGTGACGAACTGAACAAATGGTCGCGTCAGCATTTTCACCTGGTGTATATATAGTCCACAATTCGACACCATCAACCGGTTCAGTTCAGTTCTTCACCCAGTCTTCACACATTCAGTCATCAGCATCCACCAACAGTGAGCCCGACACCAGCTGCAGCCACCAGAGAGTCAGCCGTACCGAGAGTCTTCACCGTGTCCCTCACCGGCCGTCTCCACCAACTACACCGACGCCAGCTGCTGCCTCCGTCTGGATCTCCTCGTTGTATCTCAATCTCATTGATTTGTATTTATTTCATTACATGTATTGTGATACACCATAAATCCCGCAGGCCCTTCATTATTTGTTCAAGTCTAGATCAGGTATTCACATCATTTACATTTCAAGTTCCATTCGCAAATTGATCCAATATAAACAAGTTGCATACAAGTCACACATCGCATTCTAAGGGTGTTCCCTCAATGGCCTATCGTTCGTCCAGGATTATTCTGTTGTGAGAATATAAATACTTTTTTGGTAGGTTGCTTGCCTGGCCCAAGAGGCAGAAGACTTCTGAACAGCTTCAAGAACAGCGTAGATGCCGGAGCGAGTAGAGATAGCTTCTATCAAGATTTGAATCAGGAACCTCGGCGTGTTAAACAGCGATCTTGCCCTCCGGGATAAAACTCTTGAATCTTTTTAAATTTATTTACTCAAAATGCCTGCAACTTTTTACAAAAAATCAGGTGTCCTGCAACGATTGTAACGCTACGTATATGGGTCAAACAGGGCGCAATATCCTAACCAGGGGCTTGGAGCATATTAAAGAAATCGAAGCGGGTTCCCCCAAACAGTCGGCTATGGCCAAACATGTGGTCAGCAGCGATCACCACTGCTCCATCTCCAATCTAAAATTTTTACACCCAGGCGTAAAAGGCTATAAACTGAATATGTTAGAAAATAAATACATTAAGCGCGCCTTACACAAAAATGTCCACCTCATAAACGACCATCTTGATCATATTAACGCCAACACCATTCACGAAAATTTGTACAAATAGTCTGTAAGTATAAGTTTTTACTTTAGTACCTGACGATGCTGCAAAGCGAAACGTACGTTGTACAATTCTTGTAATAAACCTGTAAAATCTAATTTACTTTAATGTGTATATTATATTCAGATGATCATATTTCAAATGATACTAAAGGGAATTGCACCAAAACTGTATTTAAATGATCCTCACTCATCTCAATTAATTCTGAGCACCAACTAAACAAACCGACTTGGAATAGTGTAGTGCAGATTGACGTACCAGTCATCCAACTACTGCCGTAGGATGTTGCGTACCTTACGCAAATGCGAAATACCTGCAATTTAACTGCAAACAATAGAGCCCAGAACAAAAATATAATTACAGTTAAAGTGAACTTAGTTGCAATGAACTGGAAGGCTAGAGTTTCTCCGCGAGTTGATGCACAACTTGGATATGAAGTCCCAAACTCTAGGATATGCCTTGAAGAGACGAGGGAGTCAAGCGATTCCATCGAGTTTGTGAACTAAGCCACAATCAACTACAACGGATAATTGCGCGTTTTCTTCCACCAAGTACCAGACAGAATTCCAGCCAAGACACTCTCCTGCCGGACCGACATGCACTAATACACACCCATCACAGAACAAACGCGTGTTCGCAATAATAGACCATCGAGAATTGCGCAGGATAATACACGATAATAGCATGTTGTATCTCACAAGTTAAACGTCAGATCCCCAAGCTTAGAAACCTGCAACTTTCAAAGTTGCAGCTTCAAGTGTTAAGCTGAAAGCAAATAAGACACATCTAGATTTAATGATGAATTCTACTCGCAACGACATGCCCCAAAGAAAACAGCAAAATGAGAAAAGAACAATGCAAAAATATGTGAGTTAAAAATACTCATAGAAGCGTAAAAGAAGGAAATGAAACTTTCATAAAATCCCCCAGCGAACGCAACGTTTGCATGTGCAAATACAATTAGCAAGGCAGTTTATCACCGCTCGTGCTTGCAATCGGCAAGTTTACAACAACGTAATTAGCCCAACCGGGAGAGAAAATCTAATAAACATCTGCCCTTGAGCCATCGAAAGACTGCAATCGCATAAACATGCTATAACAACCTTCAGGCACGATTGAAGCGCTTCAAGTGACAGGCAAATAGAAAAGCCAATCGGCAATCAACAATGCAAAAAATTAGCAAGACACAATTACGACGGTGGTTACGTAGGGGACGGAGAAGCTTCGTGCTTCTCCCACGCTGAAAGTGCACTACTTGCTTTTCTTTCATGTTCATGCCCTTGGTGCACGCCATTACAGCGCAAATAGCTGACGGCTAAAGGCCGATATTTAATAATCCAATTGGATATTAAATTGGATGAACGCGTGAACCATGGAATGAATAGCATAGAGAAACTGCCAATAGGAGAGCAGGAAATGGAGAAAACGTAGACGCAGACAATAAAAGACGCGTTTGGCTTCTAGGACCAAGGCTGATATAATTGCACTGTTGCAGGGGATTTGCAGGAAAGTAGCTGTAAGTAGTCGGAGAGCGGAAATGCATTAGGTCGTTGTCTTGCTTGCATGTTGCATTAATTGTGTTGACATGACAGTGACGAGACATTGGAGAGATGTCTTTTTCTATGACGACGTTTATTAAGTTAGGGGAAATATAGGAAATCAAGGAAAATGTAATCAAGAGTGTTACAAATAATATCAATATAGGAAAATGTTACATATATAAAGGCTCTCTCGTGCCTCATTGCTTGATTATTGTGCTGCATTTGAAGTTAGAACAAATATATAAAATATTAGCCGTATTTTATTGATAACTCGATAATATCTACGAATTAACTGGCATTTTCTATTATTATCAGTCAATTATTTTGTCAACAACATGTTGTGTTTTAGGTTGGGATATTTATTTTTCAATAATGTATTATATATTTTTAGGCACCTTGGCACTTAGAAATTAATTTAATTCATGAACTAATAAATGAGTAAATATGTTGAAATCCATGATTATAGTGGACTAAGGCTCCACTAAATATCGATACTTTCTGATATCGAAATAATAAGAACGAATACCAAAGAAGAGTTGCTTATTGTATATTTTGAGTTGTTTAATTGTATATTTTATTCTTGTTTTTGATTTTATTGGCTTGTGGTTGTGTGAAATTTCTATTGTGGGTAAGAGAATGCTAATAAAAGTTGCACATATACATATATACCAAAGAATCGAATGAAAGTATCGAGACTTAGCGATAATGGATGTAAGAACGATATCAATAAGTTATGGGTAGGGGTATTCCGTCAATTTTGAATCCAAGGGAATCACCTCGTCCAAGGCCTTGAGTCAAATTTACGCCCAGGTAATATCTAAAGTGTCGAACGGAAGTATTGGTATTTATTGATTCCAATACTAATCGATAACGGAACGTTGACACACGTATAGTGGATTAAATTTGATAACCTCCAGGATATATACGCCATTTCCCACGTAAAGTAAAATGAAAATTTAAAAGGGGTAGTAACAGTCCTAGAATTGCCACGGATCACTAAGCGAATTGCAAAGTACATCTTTTCAAAATTTAAACTGCAATAAAATGGAATGTATTAATTTTAATGATACCACGAGTAAATTAAAAGAAAAAGTCGCCAATTCTAATGTTTTCGCATGATCATTTAGAATTAACGAACACCGAGTAAGCTTTCCGCCTTATTTTCACAAACCACCTAGCTTCTATACTTACTATGGTTGCTTACTTCGTTAGCAGTTTAATACGACAATTCCAAACCTGCCATATCTACGGCTATATGTTAAATTTCAATACTAAATCAATGTCAAAAACCCAGCGATTACTGAACATGAAAAAGATTTGTATGCAGCTATAATGAATATATTCATATATTGATATGTGCACAAAGTCTTATACAGAGACTTATTTTGTACGATTGATACGATTTTAATTTGTCCAATTGGTCCCTCAATAAGGTTATACTTATTAATAGGTAAAGTATCGATAAGTACAGCTATGTATCGAACAGAAGTATCGATACCGCTATGTTTACATCCCTAGCACTGACTACTGATTTATTCATTCCACTCAGGTGGATCAGTAGTATGTTCGATGAGTGCTAATCACAGGATTCTATGATCGATTCCCGTCAGATGTAGAACAAAACAAATACATCTTCAAACCAATAGTAATTCGTTTATAACATGATTAATTGTTGAGAGCTAATGACTTTTGAAACAAATACTGTTAAAAGCTTAATAAGAGAATTACTATCAGCTTCACTTATCTTCTTGTTAGAAACATAAATTAATCAAGAAAATGATTGATATACGTTCTGTACAGTTATCGATTTAAGTTCCACTTTGATACGAACCCTCGGAAAGGGTTAATCAGAAGAGATGAAACATCCTCTCACAACATGAATATTTGCATGCACTAATGTATGAATGCATGAATGTACAATCGGTTATCGCTACATTTCATGTAGTGGCGGTTGCGAGGGATGGATGAATAAGTGATTATGTGTAAACCGTAATGACTCACTCGCTATTTGCTCACCACCACCCAGTCACACACACAACGCATAATGCAACAACAAGGGCTGTCAGTAAAACTTCCCCATCGTCCCCAACTTTCCCTTTCGCGCTTCACTTCGCTTCAGATTACAACTCTCATTACAAGAACAGCCTACACTTATTGATTTCCCCATGCCCTCTTCATTTTTCGTGTTTAAAAGATCCATGATAAAAAATAAAATAATGAATTTTTAAACGCAAGTAATCACCGCAGGTCCATAATTACTTTTTATTGTTTTCGTCCCGCAGGGCTTGCATGCAAGTGCTTTCCAAACGTTTTGCGTTCGACTTTCGGCAGTTTTTGAACGCTTAGAAAACTGGTTACCGAAATTCATTATCGAATCATTAAAGCCAAGTGAAAAACACGCCATGGCGTCTTCAACAACGTTGGCGACGCCTTCGAGGCCGTTAAATTCTATTTTTCCCATTCGTATTTCTATTTTTTTATGGTTTTATGATAACTCTATCTTTACTCCAGCAGCCAGAAG
This sequence comes from Mimaenictus wilsoni, assembly GCA_027575185.1. NCBI lineage: Eukaryota > Metazoa > Arthropoda > Insecta > Coleoptera > Staphylinidae > Mimaenictus > Mimaenictus wilsoni. The sequence goes on from JAODAC010005008.1 coordinate 45,756, forward strand.
ACGTTAGTTACCTAAATCGAAACAAGCTTGGGGGAATCGAAAGCTGTTTATTATAAATATAAAGATAGAGTACGGAGAGAAGAGACGTTTTTATTAAACTTATAAACACCTACGCGACACGCCGATGATCGAATCGTCTCGCATATGTTAGTTAAGTCGATTTTAAAACCATTAGCATGTCAAAAATGTTGGAAATTTAGGCGCATTAGAGCCAAACATACATTGAGGCTATGCCGAATGAGAACGAGTACGTATAAAGAGAGCATTTTTATTAATTTATTAAAGGCTGATCGTGATTTCATGGTATATATCTATAAATCTCGGCCTATTATTAACGGTCGATTCTGGATGTGGTAATTTCCTAATCTTAAATCATCACCATATGTTGAGTGCATGTTCATGAGTCATTTATCAACTGCGTGTGTTCAAGTACTTCAAATTTTTTAATAATGCAAGATATAATGCACGATATATAATCATTTAGTCGATGGTTTTATAGATGGAGATTGAAATTTTAAATTTAAAAACAATGTAATATTTGATACACATACTTGTACCAATTAATTATGAATTCATTTACATATTTTTATTGAACGCAGTCAAAATTAGGTAGATTGAATACTTAACAGAGGTTAATTTAAGTCAATTTATAATATATAGTGTATCCGTTATTGGCAAAATTCTCACCCTAATTTCTCCTCTTTACAATATACCATGCCATTCAAAAGTCAAATAGTTAACCTAGGAGATCTGAATTCTACTGGAACCTACATGAATAGCAGGAATTTTCCCTTCATAATTAATTTTGGAGTTAGCATAGCAGAAGTGTGTATTTGCTGTTACAAGTAGATTAGACATATATTATTTGATTAGATTTGTTCGATTTAGTTAATTTATTGTCAGATAATTGAAATTAAATACACATTCGAGCAATGCTGCGAATAGTTTATCCATGAACTTACAATTAGTTGTTTTCTATAAAAAATGTGTAAAATGAGTTGCCTAACATACAGCATACAGTTTTTTTTTTTAAGTTCCTATGTGGGGAACCTGCAAATAACGTTCTATAGCAGGAGGACCCCAGGTTATTGTGGTGGAACAGACGGATAGACTATTGCGGTTATTCTCAACATTTTTTGTTACGGCACCCTCCTTTTCACCGATTTCAAAATTTGGCGGAACACAAAAAAGTAAATTTGAAGATTTGACCCAACTTCCACCTTAATCCTAGCTTAATCGATAGCGGAAGAAATAAATAAATAGACCCTTTCCGCATACGACAGGTTTCACTGTATATCTTTCACAATATTGTGAAGGAAATTTCTTAAAATCAAAAGAAGATAGAAAATGTATAGTTGCTTTAAGTTGCACAAGTTGGGTCTAATAGACAACTGACTTTGCTGTGCCTGCAATAACATTTTCTTCAGAAAGTTTATCGAATCCGAAGAAATCTAATAAAAACAAGGTATTAATAATAAAATCACATTAACGTCAATAAAAGCAATTTGTCGCAAAATCAAATGCATTTTAGATTAAATAAATATTGCAATAAAATCCATCTCAAGAACTTTCTAATATGCAAACGAAAATGTTTCCAAAACTGAATGCACAAGACGAGAAAATAGTACATACCTCAGCGGAATATTATGAAATTAGTAGAAATACAAGAATGTTGGAATATAAAGTAAAGTAGAGGATGTTAAATGTCTTGCTAAAGTGTTGCTCGTCGACGTACACATTTCCTTTGCAAAGCGAAGATTTTGAAATGCTAAAAATAAAAATAAGGAACACACTCGAGCACCACACGCATGTATTCTGGGCTGAATGAATTATTATGTGAAGTGTATGCACTACCAGATACAACATTCAGCAGCATTCAACCATTCAATCAACATTCAATAATGTACAAATTCAACTGCAACTACAACCATACTTAAAATACCCAAACGCACAGGTAAACTTCTCTCAAAGAAAACATTCCCATCTTAAACAAATAAATATCATTACCCAATTCACTCATTGTACCAGCTCATTATCCACCTGTCAAAGACTTAATAAACGCACGCAACGATCGTTATCTTCAATATGCTTGCCAGTCCGAATTTATACCAATAATTTTTTATTAATTAACGTCTCTCCAGACGCCAAGGAAAACCAACGTTTCCGACTCCACCTGTCTGGCGAGTATTTATCCATCCGCCACCGGTAATAATTTATAGCGCAAGTACGAAACGCACACAGCCCAAAACGAAGCGATTCCAAGTCGAGGCATGAAATTGAATGAAATATTAACGTCGAGTAAGAAAACTACACAACTTCGGGGTACGTCTAGTCGTGATTATACACCGGATTGCACAATCAATACAGTGCATTGTGCGTTACGCACACCTTTCACCTTTAATTAATTTGCCCAACTGCATGTTGCGATGACTTCACCGGCGAATGCGCGCAACGTGATCGTTCACGTCCCGCGAATCACATCGTGAGTCTAATTACAAATTGAGTTAAAATGGGAAGGGTGCGTGTAATTGAAATTTGAGACGGTGCTGACGCAAAGGTCGAGAAAGGAAGACTCAAAGTGCAAATTGGAAGGAAAATATGTGTAATTGGTATCAAGTTACTATACAAAAGGACAGGGAGATTGTCCAAATGCAGGAAACGAAATGTTTCATGTTTACATCGATGTTTACTTTTCACATGGAAAGTCGATATCAATATACAAATAGGATGTATCTTGTTGTATTAAAAAATATTTTATTTTTCTATAAATTGGGTATGAAATGTTTTGCAAACTATTTATAGCAAGTACTTTTGCATATTGTTATCAGTTATATGTTAATTTTCATGTCCACCAATTCAATATGTAATGTACAGTTGCTTGTGAAAATGGAAACAAATACCTAGTAGGAATATCTATATTAATTTTGCATGGTTCTACAATATAGACCTGGGATCGCTACCCTTTCTTGGGCGGGGGACAAAAATAAACATAATCTGAATAATAAAGGAACGTTTGGGTTACAGACATGTTCGTCGTCGCAAAGGGAGTATTTGGATATTCTATGTTTCTTGTACGTTCACTAAGGGAGGTAGCCCCCCCCCACTCGCCATCCTTAAACGAAAGTACGTCATTTGAAATAATAAGTGGGTCACTCATCAGCTCACGCTGCTACAGATCTTCATTTTTCAATCTGCTAAAGTATGGTTTCTAAATTTCGTCGTAGATCTATGATACCATCTGAAGTTATTATTTAAAGATATATAGATAACAACTATGAAAATCAGCAATTTTCTTAATTTGTCAAACAATTATAAACTATATTTCATTGGCTTCTTCGCTTATGATATGATAAATTGATGCACTATGGTATTTTTTTATTTATATGCTTTTTGTCGACTATGAGTAGATGAAAAACTCTGGTTCTCAGTCTCCCCCCACTCAACTTCATGTTTCTTACAATTAGGGAATGAAGTAAGGAAGGGGAGTTCCTCTCTCGTTTAAAAGTTGAGCCCTTATCTTTGCTTATCCAAATCCAAATATAAAAAAGATGAAAAAATATTTGAAATCCTGTAGATTTTTTGGTAAAATAATAAAAAAATATTCATTATACTTTATGTCGATGTATCGACATTGTTTATTTCCGATATATTTCCTGTTTCGGTTTCGGGTAGATTATCGAAATTACTTTGATCGTGGTACTGACTAATTCCGTTGAGTTTCCCGAGCATCGACTACTATGGTCATTAGCTCTATTCAATTCATTTTCAATGTAATTAGTCATATTAGTGGCTAACACTATTGATAAGAAGAATTCACTTTACTATGCATCCCCACCGAGAATCGAACCCGGGACCTCGTGGTTAGTAGCCATAGACCAGATCAGACCATGCGCCACTAATTCTGTTAAAATAAAAACAAGTCTCTATGTTTTTATTTTAACAGAATTAGACAGTACCACGATCATTGATATCAAAAGTGCAAATATCGATATATCAAATATAGAAAAGTGCAAATATCGATATATCAAATATAGAAAACATCGATATATGTATCAAAAATAGAAAATTGAAAATATGATGTCTTCTAATATAACAACAGAAATAATAACTAATGATATCAATAATAGATTAGGTAATATCAAAATGATATTCTTAACATAACCTACCAATCACTTCATTACTCGCTGCAAAAATACCTTGTAAATGACGTATTTAACAACATACAAATAGCTCACAACAACCTTGAAAATACCTCAACTTCACGAAACCAACAAATAAGATACCCAATAATTCAATGTAATAACTTGATATATTAACCTGTTTAAACACCGATATAACCTAACAAATCCGAGTACAACCTATACATTAGAAAGCTATGATTAAAACATAAAAACCAAAAGTTCATTTCCAATTGCAATGCCTGCATACTCGGTGTGTTTTGTATCAGGGATTGCGCAATCGCACGTGCACCGAAAAGGCTCTCCGATGCGTGGGAAGTGCATAAACGAGCGACGCACAACCGCAGCAGACGTGTTCCATTTTATTCGTGTGTTTATTGCACGTCGATTGTTCTGCGCACCGCACGCATAAACTGCGGGCACGCTGTTCTGTGCTCGTGGCCGGAATTTATCGCCGCTAAGGCCCAATGCTCCGACACTCTCGCCGACACAATTTTCAATTTTTTGACTCGCAAGCCACCCATAGATACACGGGCTTAAGCCGCGCATTTAGCCCGCAATCAGTACGATCTGCATACGAATAAATTCTCTCTTCACCCACACCTTCGAATAAATTCAGTTTGACAATAAATTCGCGCACTACATGCTGCATTTACGCAGCTTTATACATAGACTCGCATAAAACCCGAAATAAAACGTGAGATTATGACATAATCCGCACACAATTGTCATCGTAAAATGTGATATAAAGACGTATACTTACTGACACAGATAAGCTTTTTAAAAAACACGGAAACCAGTGAGACAGCTAGGACGAAGTAAAGCATTGAAAATTATTTAGAGAAAACTTTAATGGCTCGGAAGCTCGTTAAAACTGTATTCTTTTATAATTAATTATAACTGTTGGACTGAAAACTTCGAAATGAAAAATGTATACAAAAGAAATAAAAAATGCGTAAATATAAAACGCTTATAAATGGCGTTTCAATAGTTTCAATAAATTGGAAAAATCATTCTACTCACATTTTGTCCGGGGATAAATGCAACTTAGTAAAATATGCTTTTTTTACTCTATTGACAGATAGCAATATAACCTACATAACCTACATTTATCTTTATTTCTTGCTGCAGAAATTCTTTGTAAATAACTTATTTAACGACCTACTGTTTAAAATTCCTACAATTCATCAAAAAAATAATTTCCTATACCAATCCATTAGAAAATTATGATCAAATTCGCATTTATTCACTTCCCCCTGCATTTCAATATGTAATTACTTAATATTGGTCTAAAACAGCAGTCGGCAACCTATGATTGTGGGTCATCGAGTGACCCATTTGACCCACTTTAAAACAAAAGCATCACTAACCTCAAATGTCCCTTCTTTCTTATTCGGTTTGGTGTTTATTTTGACTCACAATCAGCTAGAAAAAGTTTACTGACCTCCGGTGTAAAACTTTGCAATGGGAAATATATTTAAATAGAAACAAAGTGCAAGCAAAGATAATCATAACATATTTTAGAACGTATTTCACTATTTCAGTGGTTGAATAAGTTATATGTAAATATATTGGGTAAAGTTTACTGAATTTCCTTAGGAAGTGAGTGAAAATGAAAATAAAAACTATCCTACTCGCTACCGATATTCTTGAAAATACCTCCAAATACTTCACAAAACCGATAAACATCCAAATTGTACACGTACAAATGAAATCTATTTATTAAATGAAAAGGTTAAATAAAAATAAGTTTTCGCCCTGGCATGTTCTCGCAATGCTCGTTAAAATTCTATTCTTCGGTAATGAATACTGCAATAACTGTTGATCAGAAAACTTCGGAATGAAAGATATAAAATAAAAAGGACATAAAATGTTTGTAAAAAGCATGAAACCGCCATAAAACGCTTTTAAAAAAGCCTGAGTTTTGATAACTTTAAAAAAGGCTTTACGGTATTACCTCAACTTTGTCCAAAAGCCGCCCGTTCAGAGGTGAATACTTTATCAAAAATACCAACAGTCCCGAAAAATACTTTGAATACCTCCTGGCGAAAAAAGGAATTAATTCTCGTTAAAAAATACAGATTTCTACAAAGAATTCCCCATTCTCACGACGACGTGAAATTGAACCTCACTGGAAATTGAAAGGCACTTGCATGTGCACCGCGCACTGAGTAATGTCTATAATGTATGCAATGCATGAGCGGATGCGCTATATACTTAAGTCATGCTTGGCGCACAGAGAAAATACGCTTAACAAATATGAGAAGTACATTTCTATTTCGAGGCGCTTTACTAATGTGCGACCACGATAAGGAACGGCAGAAAAAGAAACGAGAAAAACGCTTACTCGACAAGAATTGAACAGGAGGAAGCGTGGAAGTAGTGGATGCGACTTAAGACACATAGAAAGGTCGTGGGAATCCGACAATAATAGCTAGTTCTGCATGCTGAAAGTACTCGTAATGTTGGATGTCCATTCGCGCACGTAGTTGCGTTGAAATGAGTGTTTTTAACTTAAGTACGCATCGATTCATATCGGCTATTGACTGACCTTACGAAGATATCAGGTTTCAAAACGCGTATAGCGAAAAATTTCTAATTTATAACGTAAACTTCCTGGAAGCCGACCTGTTTACATGCCTAATTGCGTAAATCACAAACTTATGAGATGTTGAGACTTATGCCATGAAGAAATCGTTCAACTTTTAATCTCAAATGTATTTAAATTGTAAATAACTTTACGAAAATATAAAGTATTTGGTTATCTAAATCTATTTCGTCAATTTGCGGTTGTATTTCTTAATTGACGGCATTGAGAAGAGATAAATATGATAATTAAGCATTTAAACTAGTATATAACCTTTGTTGGCATACTCGTGCCCCTACATGCCCACAACAAGAAATTACAATAAGAAAAATAGTAACAAATAAATAAATAAATACACATTCAAATAATAACCAAAACTCAATTTGAACACCAGAATAACCACCGTATGTACATACAACAATATCCACGAGTCACTTCTCACACCGCTCTCCTCCTCCTTCTTACATTTACTAACGTGGTGATTGACGCCAACCCCTTTCCTGTCTCTTCCAACCACACCTCTACTCGTTTTCCACCCCTGCCCTCCTTCAAGGCCCACTCCACCTTCACCTCAACACATTTAAAGACTTACAGACATACCTCGAAAAGAATAAGTGATATGGTATAAAACCACGATGTCTCTATAGAACTTAAATATCAAATAAAATACGTTTCATTTAGGTAAATTCTATAGTTATTCTACAATCTATAGTTATTCTACACCGGACTAGAGAAATTATTAGCATTCTAATTTATTTATGGGGATAAATAAATTTTCAATTGCAAATTTTCAATAGTTCTTCATTAGCCAGCTTTGTTTTCCTATAATAAATTCGTCTTTCAATTTGCTACAAATGATAGTAATTGCAATATTTGATATGGTTCAAAAGTTAATATTGAACAATGCAATTGTTAGAACATTGTCTGGATTATTTCCTCCGGTCTCGGATCACGCCGTTCTTTTCACATATTAAAAAACTGAAGAACCGCTTCTATTATTAACAGGTCCCATTATTCTAATGTTTCACTTAATTCACACACAATGTTAAATTTATAGTTTAATAACCCATAAATAACATAAAAATAAAAATATACTTGCAATTCTATACCTGTCAAGTGAATAGAATCAAAGGAAACTCACCTGAAACAAGATAAAAATTAGTTAATACAAAATCATTTAAGCCTTTTAATCTGAAAAACAATGTACAATGAAATTGCAAATAACCAAATGCAATAGACGAAGCTGCAAGTTGTATGAACGTGTTCGGTGGCCCCTCAATGATGTCGGTGAAACAAAAGCAGGGCGGCACATTTTCAAAAGCTTGAGCCTTTTCAAGCGAACAGCGAAAGAATGGCGCGATAAATAAACCGCCGACAAGCGCGAAGAGCGCGCAGAGTCACTCTTACCGAGAAGCTAAATATTTTACTCATCATCATACTATTCATAGTTCTTAAGTCGCATCGCTTAAGTGCGTTACATACACAAAACCGTTTTTGTGGTCGGCCTCAAAACGAATGAATGAATGAATGAAAATGTTGCATAAAAGACAGCCGCGTATGACAGGACAACGTTGTGGCGGCGCGGCGGCTGGATTTATGTAACCTTTAATGCACCAACATTTATATCCTCCAGTTGCTTATCTTTTATTTGCACAAAAAGCGGTTTTTCGTGTAGGTACGCGCGGTTTAAAATTAAGCTGGTTTTGAGTGAAAAAGTGTTGGGTTATTATTAAGCTGCACGTAAAGTGGAAATAAAAAATAAAATAAATTGAAAAAAAAACTCCTAATGACAGATAGGAAGAACCAACATGTCTAACAACGAAAACATCCCACATCCGACAGCAAACATGATGATGAAGACTGATAACGAACAAATGAAGTACCACAATAGAATAAAAGTAAGAGGTTCCAACTAAGATGGCCTGGAAATTAGACTGGAACATTTTTCTGAAATGGTATACTGAACAGTAGAATGTAAAAATAGTTTGAGTAATATTAACAAATTAAGTTGATTTTTACGACCCATCATTAATTTCTACCAATTTTTGAACGTCATGTTCATGCTTCTTGACGATCAGCTGTTGCATGTCAAACATTTGTCACCCATTAAAACCCAAAAATGTTGTACTGGGATTGAGACTAATAATAGTCCTGCACCACCAGCATGAATTCATTTTTCAAACCTATTGAAAAAAAAGTTCAGAGTAAAGTTTTCATGAAGCTTTTCATGTATTTTCTAGGGTCCATATCAGAGGTCGGCAACCTACGACCCGCGGGTCTGTTTTTTGTTAATCGTACGTGTTTAAGGTATATAAGGTGTTTATAATGTATTACATATAATTTCTAAAGGTTTGAGTAGCGATCTGTAACCTGTGATCTACGGGTCATTTAGTAGCCCATTTATTAATTTCAAGTGACCCTATTACTTTAAGTGAGCTTCATCACGACAGTCAAAAATTGCTCATGGAAGATTCTTTGCGTCTGCGACGCATTGCTCACCCATACGTTCTGATGATGTCCCTCCCTAAACAAACTTTTGAGATCAATAGTAATCCAAATGAATTTCAAAAAAAAAATTATCACCCATTAAAACCCGAACAATTGTCCTCAGAACTAATTCTTACAATACCATCAGCATTACTTTATTCTTGAAACCCATTGAAATCTATAGTCCTGTATAACCTAACTCTTCACGCCTTGGTACGTCTTCCTGTCACTATAAAGGTGGTTCCTATTGAAATACCTTCGAGCTGAGGTAAAAAATCAAAAATTTCACTTTGTCTGCGATGCAGTCTACCATTGGGTCGTGTCTACCGCTATCTGACACGCTCTCTGGGCACCGAGGAGGCAGACGCTTCACGCTCGACGTATTCGGCGTCGTCGAATGATTTCGAACAAAGTCCGTGAGACGGAAATTTCTTCATTCGTTCTCATCGAATCCTCGCAGTCTCGCCGCTCGTAGCTCACAACAATCACGGATGATTTTCGTGGCCACGAAAGATACGCTGAACTTTCATCGGGACAAGCATGAATGTGATCGACGACCACATCCACACGGGCCTAATGACAATGACAGCGCAAGAGCGACGCGCCAAGGCAAGTGCAACGCTATAAAAAGCCGCCCGTGGAGGCGACGGAGCGATAGAGCAGCACCAGATAATCATCGGAAAAATTCGAATGGAAACTGTACAACGACCAAATTAAGCTTTTATGCCGTTGAAATCAACTTCAATCGGAATTGGAGAATTGGATTACATGGATTACATAGTCGTGCAATTCATCTTAGTCTAGCGTCCTGAATGTTAGTAGGGCAAATAAATAGAATATATCAGCGGATCATCACGATGGCATCAGAGTGGGTTGAGAGTAATTGAAAAGTGTAGGAAAACATACTCGTGTAAACTGCGCTTAAGTCAGAGGCGGTCGGGTTTTGATGCACAAGCCGTACATGTTTGCAGATGTTGCGAGCATCTCAGCAGCAGCACTTTGCGTGCAGACCTGCAGATGCTACGTCCATCCAACCAAGAGTCGTTCGTGTGGCACAGGTGGTGTGCCGGTACCGGTGTGGTGCGCACAGAGATATGCGGTGAGCACAAGCCGACCATAAACAAGTTGAGGCAAACACCTGTCCACCATCATCTTGACTTCGCCATGACTTCGAAAATGTTGGCAGTGTGATTAAACATCCTGTGTGCTCAACCATTTTGAATTTTGTCCTTAGGATTAGTTTGTTATTGTTTTTGTTAGGTTCGATTGAATTAGTTCTATGTATTTAAATAAACCGATTTAAAGTAGTTTATGTTTATCGCTGGTATATTTTATTTTATGCCTTCCAAACATGTTTGCCTTCCCCCGACCTGATTGAGTCACACCGTACGTTTATTAATTAGTAATTTCTATGGAGAAGAGAGGCAGGGCCATCGCCCAACCCTCATTTTGAGAACCTGAAAAAGTGTAGAGCGCTTGATTTTATTTGCAGTGATGCCGAGAATCAAATCACGGACCTTTGTCATAAACCGATAATCAAATTGCATTCGAACCCGAATAGTACCCGGGACCTTGTGGTCAACAGTCTCTGAAAATTTTTAATGAATTTTTAATGAAATGTCTTTCAAATGTACTTATTCATTTCATAACCTAATTCATTTTATAACCTCCATTGTAGGATTATAAGTCACTTATAATCTACTAATCTTGAATGTTATATTTCAATGTATAAAAATTATTACTGGAATCAAAGGACTCATTACATAAACAAACGCCCTGCTCATAAATCACGACAACTATTACTCCACTTACGTCCCACTACTACAAATTATTCGCCAGTTATGCCCTATTGAAATAACGCTAAGCGATGGCAATTTCACTACAGAAAGACGTGCTATTGGAAAGCAATAACACTTGCACGCGTCTAGCATGCAATTAACGTAGGTTTATAATGCCCTATTAAGATCAACGATAAGGCAAGGTTTATACGACACTATCGTTTCTTCACCGACTCGTATGTGTCGGTGACTGCACCACGTATGTGCGCATGTGTGCTGGAGTCGTCATTTGTATCGCGAACGTTGAAATTTTACGTTGTGAGATTTAGCGATTTGTGGGTTACGCAAATAGCCGTGCTCCCAGTGCGTAGGATGCGCATGAACTCGATTATGCCACGACGGCATACGTGCCATCGCGAGTGCAATTTCAAACAAACGAATCGCACACGACGCGCATGTTACATTACGTATCAAAGACACGGCGAAAAACTGGAACATACCGGGAGCAAAGCATGCCACAAATACCATCGTAAAACTGAACACACCGCTATTCCTAATTTTCATGCCATGCCATACGTACAATTAAAAACAAAACCGTCGCGTCGTAGGTAGAACACATAAAAAACGAATTTGATAATTTGCATTCGGCTCGTTGCCTAATGAATAATCATGCGTTTCAGTTAGTGCAAACACTACACTCCAATTATCCACCAGCATTTTGAGCCGTTCGTTTGCGTACGTTTTGTATGAGCATCCTCACGCAGAATCTTCGAAGAATGTATATTTAAACGCAAAGTTCATTCGTCTTTTAAGTGCATAATGCATGCGCTTGTGGTTCACTACCACGTTATCTAGTTATTTACTTCCATATTACTTGTGCTTTGCTCAGTTTAGCGCAACGCTAACTTGAATTAGAGTCGAGCGCTAGTTGGCGTAACTTGCTTTAATTCAGGTTTATTAGACATTGAGATGATTGCTGTTACATACTACTTATTAAAGTTATTAACTGTTATCTCTCAAACGGAAGAAAGATGCAGATGCATGTCTAATAGAGTTAGTTATTAATCATGCTATTAAATGCTCAAATACATGCGTTTGGTATGATCTATCACTCAAACTAATTGCTTTGATATACTATTTCACAAGGATACAAAATATCACCGATCAGAACATAAGGGATTAGTGCAGTAGAAACGAATATGTAATGACTAGCAGTTAAGTGAGTAGACAAAATAGACAAACTGAATATCAAAATAGTTTACTCACAGTAAACCTGTGGAACAGGCAAAACAAAGATATGTATCATTTTCGTAATAAAGTCATTAATATACAATTTATTAGCACTGGAGATAAACACTTTATCGATGTTTTACAATTTTGGAATCAAAAAGTATATATCAAAAGTACATCGTTATTGAATATAGAAAACCTGCATTACCAAATGAAACATATTCACTGGGTCGACTTATTAATGCAGCAACTTATAATGCTTATTTGAATCGAGTTTAGTGTTATATTTCTTATAAATGTTAGTTCGATTATTATTACGCCCATATGGCAAATAATACATTGCAGTAATATGGCATATGTTGAAAAAAAAAAGATGTCAGATAGGCACCACAATTCTAAATGAAAAAATGTCTTAAGCAAGTCATCGTTGTGTCAATTCCTATCGATATAATGGACCATACGTTAATAATTAATAATATATAGTGATTTCACTCAATCGTAGTGACCACTTCAATGTTTTAACAAATATTAAGAACTGAATTTTTATATCTAGACCCTAAGAATCGTGTTCTGACTAAAAACATTATACTGACTGTACTGTGTTATTATACTGTAATAATGATGCACATTGTAAATATCAATTTTACATATTTAAATTTTGTTTGGACCATGGCATCCAGACATCATGGCATCAGAGTTGGAATCAGCGCAATAGTTATGACTCCAAAACTATGCAATGCCAGGAACCGAAACTAGTCTCTTAGAAGGCTTATATTTTCTTACGACATACGTTACTAGCTTACATCCGAAAAAAAAAAACATTATAGCTTGATTATTAACAGTACTTCCATAGGCATGTCAAAAATTATATCGATAAATATCGATAGATTGGCGGAGTAATATAGGTATTATGGCTTCGATAAAAATCGAGAATTTCGATCATTATTGTAATATTACTGAATTGAAAGTCATTTTAAGTAAAGGGATGGCTTCCTAAGACGCATGGGTCCTATTGACCAACGGTGATCCACGTCTTAAAAGCTCCCAACCGTGGGTCATCACCCTTGGGACATTAATGAGCACATCGTCATTTGCTTATTTGTACCACTCAGGCGATAATAGTTAATTCCGATTTTTTTTATTAGAATAAAATCGAAAATAGAAAATATCGATAAAAATAGAAAATCCGATTTTTTTTATTAGAATAAAAATCGAAAATATCGATAAAAATATCTAATCTGTGTCTAATCAGTGGTAAATCATAGCATTAAATATTAAAAATTGAAGATCGTCCAGTAAAAGTAAAGTAAATCAAACACTATAATCTATATCTATATAAAGCAAATTTTCTTATTCATATCTTTCACTGGTATAAAAAACAAAATGTAATATTCACCCACCAATATCACGGCAAAAAGTGCCACTTTTTAAACGACATGAACATGAATGAAGCATATGACGATACGTGTATGTCTCATCGACGTACGTGAATATGCGAAGCTTCGCGTACTTTATGTGCGCATTCGCGGGTCGCTGAACCGATGCCGGTGCATCATCTCCCACCAAAAAGGCTCTCTCCACCGAGTCCTTCCAGCGAACTTAACTGCACCACACTTCACGTACATTAAGCGCATATGACGAGTTCGCAGCCAGAGCAACAATATCATCTCGAAATGCGAGTTACATGACTGTACTTTTAAGAAGAAGCATGTCTAGAGATGCCTGACATTACTTCAACTGGATCAAACCCAAAACACCAATGCATTAAACTAAAGGCCTCCAAATCTAAAGTTCGCAAACCTCGAAAAGTTTTCCAGCATGTCAGAAACGGCTTGTAGATGTAAACAGATGTAAAGATGTAACAAGAAGCAAGATGAAATCATCTTCGGATACAGAGAAAGATGTCGGTATGACTGGTATCCGAACACGATGGCAATTCAGTTGGCAATGGCAGACAGCGCGACGCCTCCACTTTGCATACCGCACTTTAGAAATTAACTCCATTATACACACACAATACCCAACACACCCAAAAATATACACGACACATGCGTGTAATCTGAATGAATTTACCTCCTACACGTACTCTTATTTCACTCTCTCGTTTCATTCAGTCTTAAATCGCATTAAAGTGTCTACAGTTGAAAGCGAAGCCTTTTCTTTTTCGTGGGAAGGAAAAGGAAGTTTTCTTAATTTCTTGTTGTTGTTTTTACGCAACCGCAGCCACATCCGATTAGCCTCATTAATTATGCGGCTCATTCATTGTTCCCCGGCACGTTTTTCTCATTTTCTCAAACACGTACTAATGTTCTCTCCTATGCTTACCTTCAACTCAGATTGTTGAACTTACCATAGTTAAGGGGGCATGTTGGTATGAAGCGCCACGTAGTGAGTGAATTTCATAATATATCTGAACAACATAGAAATGCGTGCGGGAATTGAACGTTTTTAGACAGTCAGCTCAAACATAAGGTAACAAGTGAAGTATTTTCATATTTGGTAATGTAGAGATTTTGATTTTGAACAAAAAATAATTTTGATTTTTCGCACTTTTCAACTAAAATTGTAAAATTTCAATAATTAGTTCAGTTTTTAAATTCTCACCATAAGACAGATGCGATGTTTTCAATTTATCCCTGACTGACTGAAATATATGGTTTCATTTATTTTTATTTACAATGGAAAATTAATAAAATTTTTAGTCAATAATAGAATTTCTTAAAGAAGCAAAATGATGAAAACTATAGGCAGGCAAAACTGCATTACAGTGGAGAGCCACATACAATAGTTTTTCTTGACATTTTTCCATTTGAAAATTGTGTATTTGGCATGGAATCTTATGTTTATTTTTCTGTAATTTTATATATCCAGTGCTCTCATTCATGTAATGTCTCAGTAATGTTGGACATATTTATAAGTCCTGCCCGGTTAACAGGTTACGAGTTCTAAGTTTTAAGAATTTTTAGGACTACAATTCTGGAAAAAAAGGAATACAAAACCCTTTAAATTCAGTTGGCCGCCATATTTTTAAACAACTATGCAGTAATCATTCAAGGGCGTATTCGTGCGAGCTTCCTGTGCACCGTAATGTTGGACATATTTATAAGTCCTGCCCGGTTACGGTTACGAGTTCTAAGTTTTAAGGATTTTGGAACTACAATTCTAAAAAAAAGGAATACAAAACCCTTTAAATTCAGTTGGTCGCCATATTTTTAAGCAACTACGCAGTAATCTTTCCAGTTTATTAAAATATTTTTGTAATTGCATAAACCATTACAGAAACAAACCTAAAAATAATCGAAATGTTTTTAGACAGTCAACTCAACCATAACGTCTCAAGCGACTTTAAATCGACCGAAAATAGATAATGGTGCGAAAATCACAACAAGCAATGTGAACCAGCAATAAAATAAATCATGTGCTAATAACGCAGATAAATATTAACCCACACGTTTCACGCCATAATTCACATTTTCACGTGCACGTTCCGCATTCTTTGTCTTATTTGCCACATCCTCCAGCGTTAATTAACAAGAGCTGTATCTATAATTAACAAAAGTCCCTCGAGTAAACGACCTCTGGCAGGCGTATCAAAGATCTGAAAACCACTTCCTAGGCAACGTATCAAATTGATCGTGCGCATGCGGTTGCTACCAATCTGCCTACGTAAATATTAACTCGATCAACAGTCGACGTTGATAGCGACTTACCTAAATCGATGTCGACGTTTGTAACCTACCGCCGGCTACCGACATTGTAGCAGATCGCGATTCTTCTCTCGCTGGAGGTTACTTAACCCGACATGGCTTATCTAACAGTGGAAACACGGCTAAGTTAAGTCAACAACACCGCTGGCCAAACAGCCGTCTAAAAATGGTAAAGCCCACTTTGAGCTCCATTCAACTCGAGACACAGCTGACACATCCGAAGAAGATCCAAACGTCAATGCGATATTTCAATTCTCAGCGCAACACAGTTGCAGAAAAAAAAATCATTTTACAGACGATTACATTTATTTAAACGCGACTTTCACTTACAAAGGAACAACACGAATGTTTTAAATGCGTTTTTTTTTTCGTTTCTTGTAGATATCAAATATCAGAATGTTTTATATAGCCACCGCCCGTCGTTAAATTTGAATTTATCTATGTAAGCCTGTCGTGATCTTGTTATCCACTTTTTATCTTTACTGTTTACACTCGCAGTGTGCGTTATTACAGTCTTTGTTGCCCTCATGTTTTGTTAAGTTAAAAAATACTTTCTACAAACTCCAAAATGACCCAAGCAAAACAGAAAGAAGATAAGCAAGGCCATACCTAAGACAAGACATTTTTATTTAAGACATTTTTTTATAATTACAATGCTGCGATATGTATTTTATTCTCGGAAGATCTCACCGCACATATTCAAGATTTGGTTCTTGTTGGTCCAAGTTATTTGTAAATTAAAGTGAGCTCTGCTTCTAAAAACTTGTCAAGATTTACAAATATAGGTTGTTCAAATATAACAACTAAATATAGATACAACCAACCGACTCGTCAGTAACAAGCAGACATAAAGAAACAAGCACCTAAAAAATAATTTAAAAGCACGACAGTAAAAAAAATGAGGAAGATGAAGAGATAAAGAGATTATTTGTGTCGCAACAGTACGCACACAACGTGTGGTCCGTGGTCCAACAACGTTGAAAAATACGCATTTAACTAGAATTTCTCACATGGATTTATATGCTAGTTGCTCGTCGACGTAATTGTTTTCGTGGCCAGAGCGCATAGAAGTGAAAATTCCACAAGCTTTACAATTTCATCAACGGTAAAGTACCATCAGTTCTTACGCTCATCACGACGTTCGAAACGCTTATTTACTGCCGGGTTAAAATGATTTTTAAAAATAAAAAGGTAAAGCACATCAAAGGGGGCAGTAACTAACTAAGCACTAACCGACATAATAAAGCATTACAAATTCATTACCATTTCCATCAAGAAGGAGATATGTATGTTCAAGTCGCGTAGTCATATTCGAAATGTTAATTTTAAAAAAGCAATAGGCGTAGTGCCTCTTCGTTCAAGCACGTTTTTTATATGTTAATTGCCAGGTGGATGTACGCATTTATGCGTGCATAACTCATTCTGGGGATAAATTTATATCATAACCCGCATGCACCTGGTGGCCTAATTCAGAATTAATTCGCAGATTTGCATATTTAAACAGCTCCACCTAGCGGTAGTTGTAATGCAATTACAATGTAAATAATGCTCAAGATAAAATATGAAATGCATTAAAATATGTTAAAATATGAAATAGATGCTATGCCATGTTAGCAATTATTCATGCATTAATAATGTTAATATTCCTATTAGGCTTGATTATTCACAACGTTTATAGGTAATAGGTGGTTATAAAATGAAGTAGCAGGTGAAGTATTTTTCGAACCATTTGCTAATTTGGGCCCATATAATTTTGATTTTGGGCAGAGGATAGTTTTAGTCATTAATTATTAAATGGTAGGAAGCTTGATACAGGTAAAAATAAATTATTCAAAGTTAATATTAAACGAACATACTCGGATAGTCAGGGACTATTGAAGGCGCTTAAAAACTCTGAAGAAACTGGTTTAGAATAATTGCGTTACCCTTATGTGGGTTCCAGGCCACAGCTGACAAACTAACCAAAAAAGTGACGAGATCCCAAACACTTTTGTGGAATAACCATAGATGGGTGGATGAAGGAGATTCATCAGTACGTAGAGGGAATAAGACAAACGCCCCAGGTGAAATGTTAATTTTGATTTTTTTTTTCCCCATATGGTGTACCCCTGATTCCCCAAAATCAAGTGAATATGGCAAGTGAATACTTTGCTGTACAGTATTCACTTGTCATATGCGGAAACAAAAGACAAAGGGATTGGCCAGGTTGGATGTCATCAGATAGTTCAAATTAGACAACTAGAGAATGTCTGTCTCCATTGCATAATTGCTTATTCCTTGCAGACAGGAAGAAGAACCTTCAGTTACCAGTCAATATACTTACGGGGAAATGACTATGTACATCATCATAAGAATTCCAACTTAAATTCCACCACTCCCTTCATACTCATGTAGGAAAACACAGCAAGTGTATTAAACGTCTCAAACTTATGATCATATCATAAAGATTACACAAAGATATAATTTCTTAACAAGCATCACCTAGCGGTAGTTATAAACTATTTATGTATACCTGGCTGTATAGTTCGCGATTGAAATCACTTCACACTTATTTGAACACTGGTTGCATATCGCATGGCCGGTCATGCTACGTTTCCTCGGCTTCGTTTTTTCGTTGATCGCGTGTTCGGCCGCCCCGCTTGCTGATGAGTGCGCCCTAGCGCGACCAACATTTAATGACCAATCGGCAATTGCAAACAACAATACTCGAAATTTACGACCACGCAAAACTGTAGCTTGGTAAAGACGCCAATATGCAAGCAACGCGGGTTTCCAAATGCCCTCAGCTCTCTTTCTCCCGATAGCTCGCAGGCAGGTTGCAGGCGCATATATGCGCGCACACGCTCGACGGGCACTTGCGCTAGGTTGGGTTGGCCAAGTAAAGAGTACTCATGTGCTTATTCAAGCGTAGAGACAAGACCAAGACCTGCGCGCTCTTGTTCACGCTTCGCTGGCTTGCAAGCAAAGAAAGCAAGCACGAGCATCGTTCGTAAATTATATAAATATGTACGCCGACATCGAATGTAATGTGTGCCCGCGTATGCGCATACCATCCTCACATCTATTCCATGAATGAATGATCAGAGTGGATGAGCCGTCATTCAATATGCCCGTAAAATATTCCAAATTATACCTTTTGAAATATTCAACGTTTTATTGCACATATTATGCAGCGCCACCTACATATTAGTAGCTATTAAAGTAATTTTCTTTTAAACTAAATTTTGGTTATTTATCATTTATACTGACTTTCTAATTGTTAGTTAAGGAGAAATCAAGATTTTTTTTATAAATTACCTGAAAACTGTAGAGTATTTTTACGATAGGTCTACATAAAGTTTCATTTAATGCACAATCCCCTACTCCAGTATATTTTAATTATGTTTTAATTATCGAGTTTTTAATGTATTTTTAATAGCCGAAAAAGAAAGTCAGTCCCAAAGCTCGCGGCCACTTTCGATTTTGGAATGCAAATCTGTTTACGTTGGCGATGGCAACTGTTCAAGAAAAAATGTCAATATGTTCGCACGCGCTGCTTAGCATCTTGCGATACACCCGATTTAGATCGGCCTCTCAGCTCCACAGATCTCCTCTCTGCATCAGGCCGGCTAAGCCGTGTGGATTTGCATACGAGTGCATCTCGATGGCTAGGCTAGTTTTAGCGCCGGTAGCTCCAGTTTCCACTATTTAAATACCGAAAACATTGATAGCCTGTATCTCAGATATCACGTCGCGTGTCGTTAGCGTCCGATCAGACGCACCGCTCGTTTCCGCAAATACAAAGCAAAAAACAACCACCAAACATGCGTCAACATGCAACATCAATCTGCATTACAACTTCACCGCCGCAAACGGGTAACTTTTACAGAAACCGAAAACCAAGCTCGTCACAAGCGGAGACATTCACCGCGAATCGACAGTGTCAGTGAAATGGAAATAGACGTGGAAATTGTGCCAAGCTGAGCTATAATCCATTGCGTGTAGCGTGCGAAAAGGGATAGTGCATAAACATTTGCTGGTTATTTATCCGGAATGATTTAGAGTGTGGATTTGGTAGCGATGGCAAACGAGTGTGTGAATGTGGTTGTCAAACTATGACTCGGAGTTCAAAATTGTCGTCATAAGCTAAACGGTGTTTCACACTGGCTTCAGGCTTGGAGCTTTTATGAATAACCTATGATGAACTTTTTGCGGATATCGAACCTTCCCTACTTTAAGTAAGATTAAATAAAGACAATGAACATATTGTTGTATATGTTGTAGGATCGGTGTCCGGATGCTATGTATGAATTATTTCTAAGTCTTTCAACTTAGAAACACTAGATCGGGGTACCTTAACGTGGGAATTTCGAGTATCGAAACTCTGCCCAAACAGTGTCTATCAAGTTTAGAACAAGACTGATTTTATTAAACTAAAAACTCCAAAAACAAACTTCAATATCCCTACTCTATACAAAACTAGGTATACGAACCTATCTAAATTTTGTGTGCGAGTGGCATTTTCGCGTTGCAGTAAAAAGTACCTTAGGTATTCAAAGATGGGTGAAAGAGATAACTAATTGAAGTACAAGCGTATTTTCGAAAACTAGCAATTGTCTGAATTTCTGCAAGGTCGAGTGCCATAAAAAACCTTCTAACTTTCTCTAACATTACAGTAAGAACCGATCTTGAAATACATACAATAGAAAACGGCAACCTTTCGTTGAAATATTTAAAAACCCTAATTTGAAGCACACAAAGAGATAACATTCGCACATGTCTCAATATTTTACATTCAATACATAAATAAAAACAAACAGGCACCCAACAATATGAAGAAGTTAATAAGAAAGTCATACATGTATTACTTCAAAAAATTGAAATGAAGGCCGCGCCTTTGGGTCGGTGCCACCACCGAATTCAAGTTGAAGCAGTCGGAATGCACAGAGATTGAAAAATCGAGCCTGCTAAAGTCACACGCTCTTAAGCGATGTTCACACTAAGAGCGTGGCGAGATGAAACGACTCGAGGAATGAAATTACCTCCTTGGGAATACATTGGTCACACAAAGCTAGGCATGGAAACTTGTAGCTTGAAGCCGGCAATGTGAAAGGCCGATTAGCCTTAACGACGCGACGACTTAGACTATCTAACCAACTACATATCTTTCTAAAATCACTCTAGTATTCCGAGTGAGTTACCGTGTACTTTGATAGAAAATGGCAGATTCGTGAATATCATTTGTTTACATTTCGTCCAGGATATTACTAAACCTAATGGGAAATTATATTCTAGTTAATTTGTGCTTTTGATTAGTGTAAGAACTAAGGAATACATGAACTATGAAAGTCCTTAAAATTTATTCGATTTTATCTACGATTTCATGGAATCTTCGAAATTAACCGATTTATCAGAATGCCGCACTCGGCTCTTCACATTGTCCGCTTCATGCTTCGTGCATTTAAATGAAGCCTTGTCGGACCCATGCATTTATAATTTGTTCAAATCTATCTCGTTATTAATCCATTCGTCAAGAAAGTGTAGGCATTCCAAGCGTCGGGCCTTTATGCCGATAGTTTATGACGATAGTGTGCAGAACCACTTAAAAGCTCAAAGCTGGAAGGCTACAGCCTGAACGACGCCTTAGGGTGCATTTAAAATTTTAAAAAGTCGTAGCACAAACGTGGTCTAATCAACTTGATCCGTCTTTGTGAAAACCCGTCTTGAATATAGGGACCACTCAGATAAGACAATGAATCATCTGGCATAACAGAGATAACATGAATTCTCCAAAATCGTAATTCAGTCTTTATTTATGTTCTTGGAGATTATGGCCTTGGAGACAGATTATATCAAGTATGCTATGGAATATCCAAAATTAGTCATTTAATCACATTTAGGAATCTACTAAGAGTTTCATAAATATATTCTTATAAGATACGGTTTTAATTATTGATGATTTTGGGAAAGAACGAAATGGCTCGGAAACAAAAACTTTTGGGAACCTCTGGTGCACGAGAACGACATGCTACGAAGTGTTGAGTGCATCCATGAAACTCAAACTGCACGTAATAAACATCAAAATAGATTCAAAATGCATTCGAAGATTCCAAACACTCACAGCCACAGACGGGACAAAAAAGACGCCGACCACTCAACGCGCTGCTAATTGGCCTAAATGTTCTCCACCAATAAAATGTCTTAAAACGCTTTCAAAACTGTGGAAAAATAATTATCCAAGGAAATAATAAATTAACCATAACCGTAATTAAATTTAAATGTTTTATGCTTCCTATTATGTTTCAAACCGGTTACTCTACTATCAATTAATTACGACTAAGTGTTCCAAGAGCAACAATATTTAAGTACACTTATAAACTTCAAAAATATATATATATAACGAGAAAGCATGCCTACGAAAAACGATTAAAATGTACACATCAATTAATTAAAATGTTTTATTGAATAATATCAGGTTTATCTGATTCTCATAAAAAATAATTCTATCTTCATTCGAAGTGAATGTTTCAAGTTCTGTTATTTCGTCGAAAATGTTGATGATTTATAAATCAAGAAAGGGAAAGAAGATAGAAAGCACCTCACCAAATTTCGCCCAAATAAATTACGTTAACAAAATACAATAAAATAACAATAACAGCAAATCCACGAAAACAATGAGCAATCAATAAACAGTCTTTGTACGAACATACCTTTCTACAAACGATTTCGGAGTGTTTTCTCATTGGTTCCGAGTACGCTTCGCTAATAGCCACGATTGTTATTGTAATTACGCATCGCTCGCACTTAAATTATAATGAAAACATCATTAAACCTTCACCGAGAAAGGCAATAAACTCATAGAAACAAACCGAAGTCTTAAAATAATATTGCACAAAACTTTCCAAACATTTTACAGCCATTGAAATTTCAACAAATAATTCTTCTCCTTTATTAAAGATTGTTATCGCACATATATTGAAGAGTTCTAAACGAATACCGTTATTAATTAATTCCTTATATTACAAACCAAACATTATGCTAATTTGGAAATGTAAATCAAGCCTACACGTAAACATGCTTCTCAAAAGAGGAGAAATTAAAAATTTGTTACGCATCGCCTGTCGGGAAAATTATTTTCTTCTTACACTGTAATAAGCTGTTTTCCGTGTAAGGGTTGCCATAAGTAAAATATAAATAAATCATTATTTAATTGAATTGCAATAATTATTTCATATTTTAAAGGAAAATATTTTGTTATATAGAAAATGTGGTTTGTGGTTAAATCACTTGTTGAAACAGGTGAACATGCGGTAACCCTGTTCATATGGCTGATACTAAGTAAATCCAATACCAACCACTCTTTCCTGCTTCTTCTGCTGCTCGCACGGCATACTTCATACTTTGTAAGCCTATAATTATTGTAATAATCAAAGTGGGCATGGGATAATCGTGTGCCTTTTATAGCGCGCCCAAGCAACAAATCCACCAACCCAGAGAGTGTGGTATCTGTACGGCGATGCTATTATTACCGAGCCGAACACGGCCAGCAGAGAATCAAAACCACTGCGTATCGATACATTCGGGGTCAGCCAAACCCGCTCAAAATCAACCGCATTGTTCTTTTTCTCGGTTTGTTGGACTAACAATCAAGCAACGATCTCATTTCCAAACGCGTCTAATTTCCGAAATTAGTCACACGCCCCGATAGGTGCAGAATAACAAATTGATACTTTTTGAAAGTCGGTAGTGACCTCTCCACGCCAAATATGGTATTAATCAAAAATGTTGGCAAACTACGCAACAAATAATCACAATTTACTGTTATGCTAATAAGAAGTTGAGTTTTTATTAGCTACAAAGAAGTGGCAGCACAATATAAAAGGTATCAACATGATTTGTAGATTTTTACTCCCTCGCAAGGCATGGGAACGCTAGAATACTGAGTATAATTGCTTATAAATGTCACGGTAATTAAATGCAAATGCAGGCGGTATGATGTGGAAGAGCATCATGATGTGGAATCGGCCACTGCACGGCTTGCACTTCATGGCAATCCTAGAAATTATGCAGGTGTGTTGTTGCATCCATAGGTATATATACTAGGCATCAGCATCGACAAAACGAACTCTATCTACCCACGATGGATGTGTTTGATTGAAGGCATACCATGTGCACAGTCCTTTTCATGTTCTCATTGTTCATACTTTAAATGTTTCTGAGCAGTGACATTACAAAGGTTCAGAGCGATTCCACCAGCATCAAACTGATAAATTGCTGGGAATGGAAAACATTGGGAAGGCTGCTCTGTATCTAGTTGGAAGATATATTGTCAGGCTGCGGATCCATCAAGATTATATTCCACTTTTATACGAAATAAATGATGGTTGTAGCACACTGTATATAGAAGATTGATTCTCCTCATTGAATGAGTCAAAGGCGAAGATTATTGTTTGTCGACAAATCTTGCCTTTTTTAGAAACTTGATTAATTTTGCTAGGAAAGACTAGCACGAATTACAAATAAACTTCAGTTACTTTAAAAAGCAAGCAAAATTGAATAAATAGAGTTATTTCCCCACCGTTTTTCTCGTGATACCAAAAGTGTTCCAAGAATGGAGAGGAAGATGCAAAGAGAGGTATACCAGTCATAAAGAAGGCTGTTTAGGGAACCAAGTTTGCAATAGACTATTCGAGGAATGAGCGAGAGAGGAATACGACGCGAGATACTAAGAATAATGGAGATTATCATTCAATGAATGTTGGCTGTTCCAAAGATGTAGGAGGAAATACCAGGAATGAATTATGTCTCAGGCCTGAATCGACCCCATTTCAGTAATGGAGGAAACTGTCTCAGAAGAAGGAAGGAAATTTTCCTAGGTTGGGAGGAGATTATTTTAGGAATGATGAAAAATCCCAGGAAAAAAGAAGACTGCTCTAGGAAGAAATGGAACTGTTCCAATAACGAGGAAGGAGGCACCAGGAAATGTATCCTAGATATGAAAAGACTGCTCCAGATATGAAGAAGACTGTTCCATCAAAAGACACTATTCCATACAAGGTAGGAGTGACAAAAAATATAGGAATGGTGTGCCCATGGGATAAATGGTATAAAAATATAGAAGGGAATACCAGAAATGCAATAAAAAGAATACGGTTCCAATTATGAAGGGGAGTGTAGCAGCAATGGAGGAAACTGTCCCAGAAGAAGATTCGAGGATTGAAGGAAATTACCCCAGGGTGGTTGGAGACTTTATTAAAAATGAATAAATCTTCCAGGAAGAAGAGACTGCTCAGAAGAAAGAACCCTGTTCCAGGTAGAAAAGAGACGGTTCCAACGTTGTAGAAAGAACCACCAAGAAGTGTACACTAAATGAAGCGTATTTCACAGTATCTGGGAAGAGAAGGATTTACAAAACAGAGAAGGCAGACCCAAGAAGGAAATAGACTAACAACCAGGAATGCCTGATACCAGGCATCGTCCAATTGAGCATGGAAGTGACGCAGGGATAAAAATTAATCCCTGATTAAAGAAGACCAAGGGATAACAACTGATCGAGAATTAAGAAGAAAACTAAAAACAGTTAAAAGCGAGTAGAGACCAAAACTATAAGAAATACCCTGAAGCCCATCATACAATTTATCCAACGATAACTTTCTAATATCTCATTATGACTTAAACCACAAATCGACATGAAATCATTATCATTGATGACTAAATTGTGTAGGCACTAACTAAAAGCCTACAAATAACTTAATCAACATATACAACTAGGCCACTGTCAAATTAGCCGAGAGTCGATGATAATGCAATTCAACGAATGCACTAATGGCCATTGTCGCGCAACAAAACACCCGAAAAAAACCATTGAGCATTACGCACCATGCGAACACGCTCATCTATTTGATTAGTGACTGGTACCACCTTCACTACCTACGTCGTGTGATTTATGTGCGGTATGAATGCGACTAACGGGTGCGGAAATTATCTGGGTCGATGCGCACGTTGCGTTTGGCCCCCGGGAGACTCGCAGTACTATCTCAGACTGCAAACGACGATGCCCACGCGCATTAAAACTGAAGTACCACGTTCGCAAGTAATAACAATCGCATTTACAGCGAGTTAACAACTTGGAGAGACGAAAAAGCTGGCGGAAATGAACCTTTATCTGTTTTCGACAGCACGGCGACGCATAATATCGTAATTTATTTATGAAGGCATGCGCAAGCAATTAGACATTCGGTGATAAAATGCCTGCGATAGACATACGGGTCACCTTCACATGTTCGAGCACAGGATTACAATTTACACTTTTGCAGGGTGAAATAAATTGTCGTTGGAAACTTTTACAGGGATACCAGATACAATTTAAAGACTGAGTGACCATTCGAAAGAGGGCGAGGAAGTTTGTGAAGTAAAGTTTGTGATTGATTCTTTTCCTATCATCGAGGCTCGCAAACAATTCTTTGTTAAAAGTTATAGAATTTCTTTTTGCCAAGTAAAATAAAAGATAAGAAGACGAAAAGATAAATTGGAAGAATGAATGTCTGAATCATGAAGAATGAATGAACTACGGCATTATTGAAAAACATTTCTAACGAAACAGGATAAAAGGGGGAAAATCCCATTAAACAAAATTAATTCTATATATACGCGTAAAAAATCAGCCACATCGATATTGGGCAACTGGAACATTTTTCCGGTTAGATAATTATATGAATGAAATGAACATCCACATATACGAACTCATCCAGACTTTGAACAGGTTATACCATATACCACTTGAAAATAACATTTCGGCCTGGAAGTGAAGCCATGCCCTTTCTAAACTATCTGTTTACATCATGTAGTAATTAATAAGGGTGAATAAAAGTGATAAGGAAAGAACACTATCTCAAGATTACAGAAAACCATCTCAGAAATGAAATACACTGACCAGCCATTTTCCCAGAAATGAAGAAGACAATCTCGGGAATGAAAAACGTTCCCAATAATGAAAAACAATGCCCCAATCATTAAAACGCTGACCAAAGAATAAAGAAAACTGCCCCGAGAATGAAGAAAACTGTCCCTGGAATTAAGAATATTGTCCCAGGAAAGAACAACACTGTCCCATGTATGACACTGTCAATAATGATGAAAACTGATTCGAATAGCAAGAACAATGTGGCATCAAAGAAAATCACCATCGCAAAATGAAGAACTAACCATAAAGTGAAGGTTGCAAGATTACTGTTCTAGGAACGACTTTGAAATATGAATAAAGATACCAAGGATATAGAAGGAGAAATCGAAAAAGAAAAGTCGTCCATTTATACCAAGAATACAGAAGGCATCTCTACAATGGAACAGACATGTCCTTCTGTGAACTCTACTTTGAGGAGACCTACTTCCTGCCACATCCAGAAGGACTTTAGCATTGATTTTAACAACACCAAGTCCTGAGATTTTGAAATACCCAGGACTTTTTTTTGGGAAAATCGAGATTAGAGCATTTTTAGACTGGTTCAAGAAATGAAGGTGTCTGTATCTTACTCTCGTTTATACCGTTGAATCATCTTAAGAATATGTAAATAACTTAAATGGAACATATTTAATAGAAATTACATTTGTCCCGTCCTCATTACCTTGCTATAACCGTAAAAATATTAGTATGAAGAATCGCTGGTGATTTATTCGCCGAATTCGAGGACATGCGTCGGCACCTTCGCCATCCTGCATTAAATTATCTGCAATCTCGCGAAAACGACCGGAACCAATCGATTTTCATCAGACACGTTTCTGCGTCTGATGCGAAGACTCCAATAAAACTCGCTCGAACCTCTCACACCGTCCAGCGGCTGTCAGCGATATTCGCGTCTCAAATTACAACTTGCATCAACAAACCAGTCGGAAATCCATGATAACGTCAACGTTTCCATGTCCAACATGAAACAATTTTATAAAAACTTGCACGGAAAGGAAAACATAATAAACTTGGCCAAGCAAAATATCGGCTGTTATTTTAATAGTCGTGTTCAAACGTATCATTGTATTTTTTGGTCGGAACCCTACTGAACAAACAAAAATGTAACTTAAACAACAAAAAGTGCTTTGTAACAAATAGCTGACTATGTAATCCGAGAATCCCAACAAAGAACATGCACTTGCACAGTGTGAATGCGAATTTTATCAGCTTATTTCCATTTTGGAGGCTGAAAAACCACATGAAACGAGTGAGGGCAATTAGTCCTCGCTTGTTTCATGTGGTTTTTGCTTGTTGGCGCACTCATTACGTGATTTTAGATAATGCTAATCTAACACAGAATAACGTCAATAATTATATATGAGGAAATCGTGAATAAACATTTGAGATAATTTATAACAATACTCAAATATGTACAGTAATGGATTGATTTAAAGTAGATAACTATAAAGCTGATAAATATTTTTAAATTGTCCTTATTGATTTTGAACAATGAAAAAAAGATACCGCAACATATAACGCTCGTAATTCGGTTTGAAGCCTTAGAGGCCATACGAAATGTTCCTTATGGAATAGAAGTTCAATTAACGTACGATGATTGAAGAGATTAAGAGAACAATTCGATTTATATATACAATCAATTATCCTATTTCGGCTGTCGTTAAGAGAAGTCATAGTCATTCGAGTGGTCAATGTGAAAGTGATCATGAACATTACATTGTTATCGATACTTAACAAAAAATGAAAATTGGAAATAATATCGAGAATTGAAAATATATGAATATCTTTGAAAAATGCATTAATTATGCCAAATGTTTCCATGTTCTTCTCTGATAAGTCAATGCTAGCTAGTCTAGAGTCGTTCAAACAAACTTGTTGTGAGAATGAGCGCTAGGAAATACTTTCTATCTTTGCTCTCAAATACCTAAAAATTAAGGGTAAATATCGAATTTTGTATCAACAGATATTAAAAGCAAACAAACACACTTTTCTATATTAAACATTTCAATATTTCGTTTGTCCTTAAAGGACTTTTCCATTATTCTAAGGCATAGTGAATAGTGATACAAAATGCTAGTTACCTAATTATTCAAGATGGCCGTCAGTTATAGGTTAAATTGGTAATGAATAAAAAACGAAAAATCACGAATTATGTTTAAAGAGCTTAAGAGCAAACATGCCATTTGATTTGCAAATCAAATCATCGCTATTCAAGATCGCAGTGGTTAAAACAAATTTGTGATATTGTGATTTACAAAAAATGTGTAGATTATGTTGACCAGGGATGAGCAATCTGTGGCCCGCCGAACATATTTGTGCGTTTTGTTTGTCTCAAGCCCAAGAGACTCACTTTAATGGGGGTCATTAGAGTGAGTCTAAACCCGCAGAGGAGTGTTCTGCCCATGGAACAAATTCTACATTTTTACTGGTTCGCAGATGGGAAAGATTGCTCACCCCTGTTGTGGGCACAGTCATACATTTGTCTTACTCAAGCAAAATGTACGTTATACAATTCACTAGGAGTGAGATATTTGAACAGGAAGCCACTGAGGTATGTGTAACCAAGGAAAAGGAAGACTGATAGTGATAAGATATATAGATACCTAAATTAGTTTTGTTCGATATTGGCCATCTTCGATATAAAACATACCAAATTTTTACAACGATATTTAGCAGAGATCAGCAACCTAGGTGACCCACGGGTCACTGAGTTAACCTTTTATTAATTTCAAGTGATCCCAATAATTTATATATATATATAAATATATATTTATTTGATATATCATTTTAATTCATAGGGAAATAGTGAAATCTTGCAATTGCTACTTTAATAAATCATTTACAAAATGATGAAAGTGAGTTTAAAAACAAAAGAAATCTGTTAAAAAAAACGACAGAATGTAAATTATACGACTATAAAACAAAATTAGTCTTTCGTACTTTTCAAAGTTATTTCCTTTTATAATAGTAGTAAAAGTTTTTCCGCATGGAAAACTCACCCCTGGAAAGCGCAGGAAGCCATAAAATTCGCACAAAACGTGTGAATGACGTGCATCGAGCCAAGCGCACCGAACACACGGGGATGAAACGTCACAGTCACATCTACCCCCGCATCTCATCGCGACGAGGGTAAAGAAGGGTCACACGGGCCGCACACCACCAGCCTGCTATAAGAGCGGATGCTGGAGATGTGGCGATGACGAGAGGAAACAGCGGATCAATAACGTACGTGCTCAACAACGTACGTACATTTGCAAATTTTGAAAATGTTTAGCCATGTGCAATAAAATGTGGTTATAGAATGTTTATAGTAAGCTCGAAATTAGCGATAACATGATCCTGCCTGAAAGTTACAAGTAGAGGTGTACAAGTAGCGAACAAGACCTGTCGCGAATAATGGTTACATATTAGAAATTTTGAGCTGCATAATTGAAGAATTTATTAGGATTTGATATTGTGTAATAAAGTGGAATAAAATGAAATACTGTGAAATAAGTAGAGCAAATCCTTGAAAATCAATAATGCAATACGAAGTACAAGAACAAACCTGTCCTCGGAACAGCTGTAGTTGCACCCAAAACGCGCACGTTCAATCGATAGCTGCATTTAAATGCATAGCTGCTGACTAACAACATTTTTGGAAGACTGATGCATGGGTACAATAAAAGAGGGCTTACCTTTTAGGCTTCAGACGCCGTTTAAGAACTCCCAACATGATAGGCAATGACCTTGTCCTCCAACTGTCTGATTGCAAAACCGGTGTTGTCAAAGTTGCTGATATGAAGACTTAAAACAGCAGGTCCACAAATGTAGCCTCACGGTCGGCAGCGAACACGATCTTCATCGTCCCGGTCTCGTATTCCGCAGATGCATCATCACTTTCTTCATAGCACTATACTTTAAAACACTGCCAAAGTCAAGCGAAACAATATAGCCAACAATCCTTTTAAGAACCAATTCAACAAGAATCTTTCACACAATTTAACTTAAATTATCGCTGTTGTTTTTATACGATTTTTGGGAGCGCCAATTTCTACTTTCACGTCGTATGTTTCACCTCAGTTGCGTTTCGCTTTTTTGCGAATAGCCTCTGCGACACTAGGTCCTTGTCAAAACTACGCGACGCTTTTTTCAAGTTAGTTGTGCTATGCTCTTTTGGCATGTAGAAGCGTACACCAGGGGCCCCGTAGAGCTGGGCTAAATTTAACCGAATGCCGTGCGCCACCGGTGGCAGGGGCCGATATGTTGTGGCGGTATTTCGCCTGCAGATGCACCGAGGTCGCAAGCACCCAGGCAGCAGGCAGCGCGCTCGCGTGGAGAAGTAAGTGCGCGCACGCGGACACCGACCGGCCGACTGGTGAAGGAAGCGGGAGCGCTGAATGGAAAAGCGAAGTGAACTGCGTCCGAGCGCGTCGCGCTCCGACCGCACTCAACTCACAGCCGCACACTGCAGCGAAACGCATCGCTGCGTGCGGTGCACAACTACCTGCCCTGCGTTGCCTGAGCACATGAACGCGCCTGTCTGCCTGCGATACGCATAGGTGCGTTGAATGCGAAACGTATGCGGTGCGGATTGCCACAGTGCACGTGCATCATGGGTGCAAATACATTTCAAGAATTGCAAACGCTTGGATTATAAATGTACACGCTGGTAGTTCAATGTTTTGAACGTGGTACCTACCGATTCAGACGTGATTGATGTTTTATTGTTGCACATTATCGACGAAACAAACACGGAATATGCAATTTTGAAGATAAAACATAGCGATAAATAAAACTCAAAACAAATGTATTACAAAGTGTTAACAATCTGTCAAGATTTTAGGCAACCTACTATACTCTATAAAAAATAGATATGCACTATTTATCGATTAAAAAGGTGGTATGCATATTCAAATAAATTTATTACAATAATCAGGATTAAGTTTTATTGATGTTCATTAGCGAAACACTGGAAATATAACATTTTACTGATAAATATACATGATGTTATTGATTTTATCGATAATACAAAATCTTATAGATACAAAAGAGTGATAAGAAAATTAAAACAATTGAAACAAGGGTCAAAATTTTGTCAACAGTTTGACAATTTTATGGTTTAATGTATGCCGTCAATCCGTAAAACGTGCCAAAATGACAAAAATGACAAAATACTTTAATTACAAAGTGACAGAAAAGTAGCTACATTTTAGCCAGCCCATTTTACTCCATACAAAATATATTTAAATAACATATATCGATTATAGATATCTTATTATTATATTATTTGTTGAAATTTAAGAATACTTTCGCTCGAAAAACACCTTTGAATCAATTTAAATGTGATCCATGCCAGCCCGAATCACAAGAAAATCCTGTAGTTTGAACAGGACAAGGTCCTTTTTGAGAGAAGATAGAAGATCCTCTTCTTCTTTATTCATTTACAAAGTGGAAATGGTGGAACTGATGTAAATGTTAAGTCAAAAATATTATGGCACCATCTTAAAAATACATTCATAACTTATATTATATAAAAATATATAATCATAATTTGTTATTTCCGTAACATTTTAGAAGCGTAAATAATACTTGAAGCTTTGGAATTTGTTCCGAAAGGATCAATTTTATACAACCCAGTTTACATTAATTATTTTTAGTTTATCTTTTGTGTTTAACAATTAAATAGTAAGTAAGTAACCTTTATTTCCATTTATTTTATTTATTTTATAACCTTTATTGACATTCGTATGCACTCCACTTCACATTACCATTATTGAATACATCAAAATTAAATAGTATAAGTCATTGATGATAATATATGAATAATGGTAGTTTCTGATTTTTATACCTAGATTAAAATGAAAAAATAAAGTTATAATTTGTACTTTAAAATAGGCAACCATCTTTGTATCAATATTTTAAACTTAAGCATAATTTAAGATGCATTAAAGTAGATAGTAATTAATAATACAATTTACGGAGTACAGAATTCAAGCAAAAGTATATAATTTAATCGAAATTGTATAATTCTAAATTTGTCCAATTGTAAATTCACAAACAGATGTAAGACAATATAACCTCCAATATTTCTCCGGCGCATTTTCGGATTTATTTCAATAATATCAAAACTTTAAAATGTCTAAAACGTATCGTTATTTATTAAACTTATCGTATATAGGAACTCCATTTAGGTATAAACCCTTGTGATTTTTAACAGCAATTCTTACTTTCAGACATTTTTATAGAATTTCTTTATTTATTTCTTATTTCCAGAGGTATACAAAAACAATTGAAAACCGGAGATGATGTCACTACGGTTCAAGGCAATATTGAGATTGCTCTGAAATTGATAGGACCTGTAAATAAAATTGAAGCTGTTCCTTCAAGCAGGTATGTCACTCCTTAATATTTTCATAAAATTAAGATGAAAACTAGTTTACAGTCCTATTTGCAGGACTGACTCGGGAGTACACGCATTGCACACAACAATGCACACAGATTTGCAACGCCTGAATGGTGAACCATATTCAACCAGGAGTATCACTCATAAATTAAACAAATACTTTGTTAATAACACTATACCAATTAGAATATTGAGTACTTATCAAGTGCCGGATGATTTTCACTGCAGATATGCTATGAAACGAACTTATTTGTACAGATTAGTGGTGATGGATTGTAATTTAAACACATTGGCGTGTCATATACCCATTGAGGATACGAATCGAGCTTTTTACTTAAGGTAATTCATTGTTTATAATTGTTAGAAGTTAATTAAATTATTTGCAATGTTGGTTGCCTATATTCAGTTATTTTCTAGCTCTTCAAAATTCGATTTTCAACGATTTCAATCTGCAACTAAATTGTTTATCGGGTTTCATGACTTTCGTACGTTCATGGCAAAAGGGCCTTTACAACCTGATAAAATAACACGACGTGTAATAACACGATTTGAAGCAAAGAAAAGTAATGATAAACTTTATTCTGAATTTAGTACACCTGATCCTTGGATAAGACATGTACATGCAACCCAATATATAGATGTTGTGATTGAGTCTTCCGGATTTTTATATAGACAAGTATGTATGGTTTTATTATGCTTTATATTAGTTTATAAAAGTTCTAAATAATCAAACTATGAAATTGTGGCGCCTTTTTATGTGGTGGTTTTATGAACCTAATCCGGAACCGGACATAGATGTCGTTGTTGTTGGCGTGTGTCAGTTGCGTTGTGTTTGTGTCAGTGGTAGTGGTTTAGCGCCGATTTGTTGTGGCCGTTGCGAAACGTTTCCGTCGCATTTTCCACGGTAGTTGCTGCTGCGACCAGATCAAACACTACAAAACGTAAGTGATAAATTAGTGCCGTTAATATCGGCGTATTCAAATAGCTTCTGTATTTTTTCCAACGCAACAGTCACGTTTTTTCCGAACATAACCTATGAAAACGGCGGTTTACCACGTAAAAAGTTCGCGCACTAACCGTCACCTAAGCGTCCAGTAATTGTATGCTTTCGTTAGTTGTTAATAACTTGTATGATTGTGTTCGTTCGTTATTTGCTAAAGGAGAGTATTTGATTTTAGGTTAGACGTATGCTAGCGGCTGTAATTGCTGCAGCAGAAGGCACTGTCTCTGAGGCAGACATCCAGCGAATGCTAACAATCCCCTCGCACCACAGTTGGGACCCACGTCTGAAAACGGTACCGGCGAATGGTCTGTACCTGGCGCGCGTCCATTATCCGTCGACAGTAATCAGCACGTTCCGAGAATGGTAGGCACACGGGTGTTTGTCGGCAATCTGCCGAGCGATGCGAACGAGCGTGACCTAGAGCGTTTCTTTCGAGGGTACGGCCGAATGCGCGAGGTTCTGCTGAAAAACGGCTATGGTTTTGTGGAATTTGACGACCGGCGCGACGCAGAGGACGCCGTCTACGAGCTGAATGGTAAGAAGTTGCTGGGTGTGCGTGTGACGGTGGAGAAAGCGCGCGGAACACCGCGAGGCCGAGATCAGTACAGTTCCAGAGACAGAGACTACCCCAGCCGAGATTATCGAGGTCGAAACGACCGTTACGGCCCACCGACGCGTACTGCATACAGGCTAATCGTCGAGAATCTCTCTTCGCGTGTTAGTTGGCAGGACCTGAAGGATTACATGAGACAGGCGGGTGAGGTAACCTACGCCGATGCTCACAAGAAGCATCGTAACGAAGGCGTTGTTGAATTTGCGTCCAGTGCTGATATGAAAAACGCATTGGACACGCTCGATAATTCGGAAATCAACGGTAGAAAGATTAAGCTCATTGAGGATAAGCGCCACAGCAGCCGTTCCAGTTCGTATAGCAGTCGCAGCAGGAGTCGATCTCCGGCTAGGAAATCGCGTAGTAGTTCCCGATCGCGTTCGCCGAAGAAGTCCAAGTCGCGTAGTGCATCCAGGAAGAAGTCGGTAGAGCGCCGTGAGCGTAGTAGGTCGAATTCACGCAACAACAAGGAAGAGCGTCGATCTCGGTCGGCTGAACGACGATCACATTCGCGACCAAAGAGCGAGGAGCGTCGAAGTCGCTCAAAGTCTAAATCACGATCGCCGAGACGAGACGAACGTGACGAGCGCTCTCGGTCGCGTTCGCATAGCGCTGATCGGACGCGCGAAGAAAAGAGCCGTTCGAAATCAAGGTCTCGCTCGCCTAGCCGCTCACGCTCCCGATCACCAAGTCGCTCGCGGTCAAGATCCCACGACTAGAAATACTTCCATGAAACTGGACAACCTCTCCCTCTTTAATCGCAAAATTCGCCCCTCACAAAAGCGCCCCTGTACTTTTAATTAGTAATCCTATTTTTTATAAAATTTCCTGAGTATTTGAGGACAACGTTTCGTATTACCACGAAAATGAGCTTACTGGAAGCGCTGCGACGGAAAAAATCGGGGCTACAACGAACATGCACGACGATTACAAGACCGGATGGCACTCAGTACATCGAAGATGGCGACACAATCACACCACTCAATACACGACGATACGGATTCGTTGTTGATACAAAACCTGATAAAATTCCAGCAAAAATCGTCGAGTTTCTGTATCTTGGCTCACAAGACGCTACTGAGATCTCTGTTCTAAGAGAGTATAACATCAAATATGTTCTCAGCGTAGGCGTGCCTTTGACCAGTAGTGCCACCTATGAAGATATCATTGTTAAACATCTCCCATGTCTAGATTTACCCGAAACACGTCTAGAGGATGTTGTAGAGAAAGCCAGCGATTTTATCGACACAGCAATTTGTGGAAACTGCAATGTTTTAGTGCATTGCAACGCAGGCGTCTCACGTTCACCCTCAATCATCATCGCTTATTTGATACGTCGCCATCGTATGAGTTATCAAGATGCTTATGCTCTCGTCAAGCGTCTTCGTCCTTCCATACGTCCCAACGACGGCTTCGTGCAGCAGTTATTATCGTTCGACTCTCCTCCAATAATTTAGTTGTACGCATTAAACAATTGTTTTGTAGGTTTATGTAATTTGTAAGGTAAACGCGAATGAAATGCGACCTGCATTGTTTCTTTTCGGTACTGTCTAAACTATAATCCTTAACAAGCATACGGCCGCGCATTAGTTTATCGTAGCTCTTAGAAGACGATCATCTGAAGAAGAAAGGTTGACGTTCTCTGTCCGTTTGTTACTCGCGAAGCAACGTGTTTTTGCGTGAAAAGCAAAATGTTTTCAGTTTTCCGTTACATTTTGAATATCATAGTAGTAGGTTCATTTTTTAGTAAAAAATATATTATATACTTTTTTAACAAATAATGTGCGACAGAATCGGTGGCTTAAAATCGGAGAAATACATTTTGATACATAAAATACAAAACTCAACTCAAAAACACATTCATACAACGCGCGCTGGCTGCATTGACATGAAGAAAACAACAACATACAAAAACTAGTAATAAACATAGATATGTAAAAAATCTGTATCTGGTTATAAAATTGTACGAAATTAAAAAAGAAGTGTGGAATGTATATCCGATGTTTTCGCATGTTTGCTGACGATAAATTGTATTAAAGCGATTTTAAACAATTAAAAACAATACAATAATGAGTAATATTGCAATTTTTTAAATAAAAAATCTTCTATTTTTAGTTTTTAGAGTAAATGTGCACAATGATGGTCTGTAAAATATTGCATAGTTGTAAATGGTAAAATCGCAGTAAAACCAGCGGTTTTAAGTACTTTACATTATTAAGTTCTTCTTGCTAAATCGACTTCAGTATAGTTGTCATTTTGTATGTACTACCTACATGTTCTAGACTCAGATTTGCGTTTAAATGGCGGTCCGACTAGCACTGATGCCCCTCGCCGGCAGAGAATTACTCTTGCCAGGCAGCTCCTTGGCGTGAGAGTGCGCCACCACGATGCTCAAGCACTGTACCCATTCCTCGGCGTTCTTACCGTCTTTTGGCTTCAGGATGAGCGTTTGATTGCCGGTGAAGATCTCGAACGCCTTTGGAATGTTTCGAGCGCCACGCGAGACCTTCACGGAACGGATTTGATTCACATCGATGCTTTCACCACCACTCTTAAAAAAAAAAACAAATTTACATGTAACAATAGGAAATTATATCTATAACTCACAGATACCAGTGACCGAGTCATATGGGGGGTGTGGTAATTCCCCTTTAGGTCAATTTCGAAACGCCGCGGGAAAAATTGTATAAATGCGGGATTTTAGTTAGATCACTAACGAAATACTTACTGAGCCTCTGCAGGATAAATGTGCTCCACTTAACGTAAAATATCTCGTCCTCCAACGTCGAAATAATCGCCATCTACCCTTTTTCTCTTTTAATTGACCCTCAATCACTGGTGCGGTATCCCCCTGAAGAAAACCAACCGCCCTTTCTGGATGTGTACATAAGAAGCATCCCCAAAGCGGTTGGTTGCTATTCAACTGTTCCTCTGAGACGTTAAGGCCGTTGGTAAGTTGAAACACATCAAAGAAGCCACTATGCCTTAATTCACTCAAAAGCGTTTCTTGGTCCTTCGAGCAAGGGAACGCGCTCGTCACAAGAGTGAGGAAAGTCTTGTTTTCGCATTTAAGCATATCCCAGCAGTGTTTCAAGCTAGTCACACTTACATCCCGGGAACTTAATGCATGTGGTGACTTTGCCTGCAGTGCAATGAACATGAGATGTATCCAAATTCTAGGATTCCTCGTTCGCATCGTGAAAAACGTTTTGGAGTATAGACAATGTTGGCCGCGAGCTTGACATCCAAAATGTAATTTTGCTGACTTTTTCTGTCGTTTTTCTTCGATTGTACACTTAGCTGGTGGAGGTATTCGCATTGAGACTTTCTCCATATAGGTTTTGATTTTGTCCAAATGTTTTTCGCAAAAATGTTGGATGGTATCCCGCATCGGATATGGCTCGAAAACGCTCATTCTTTGTGAGGTGGCATTGAGGAGCGTCACCGATGTGTTATTTGTTCGACGAGCTGTTACAGTGCTAGGTCCCGTCACATTCACCGATTCATGGGGATGTACGGGCTGCGTTGGTGTTGTTACACTCACCTGCCCTCCTGAATAGACTGAGTTAACCGTAATCGTGCTGTTACCATTGGGGCCTCCCGTTTTAGAATCAGCGGTTGATGTTATCGTCACATGACTGATGGGTGTAGGCGTTACGTTGTGCAAAAGGGGACCCTGACTATGAGGACGTGCGATGCGTGGCTGAGAAATGGTTGTCACCGTCACGCCCCCGCTGAGTACCTTCGGAACACTCCATTTGTTCGTGGCGTGAATGGGAGGCGGTGGTGGAAGATGTCCGCCTATGGTCACATTTTGAGTACCAGTAGGTGGCGCTGTCGTGGCATTCGTAGATATGGCGTTAATTTGCTGGGAGGAGCTGAGGCGTGTCATACTCTTGTGCAACCCACCGACGGAACCGCCTGCGATGTTCAACCGTGTCATACTACGATGTGTGTTTGTATTGGTGGCGGTGTGGAGACGACCAGTACTTCGCGAATCGCCGAGTTTCGCTCGTCGTGTATATCCCCCTTGAGGGGTGGCTGTTATCGGTGGTTGGCCACCAACTTTTACGATGGTTACACCCCCAGACGATACCGCATTCGACGTAGGTGGAGATTGTGTTGTTGTAGATGGCGTTTGATGACTTGACTGATTTGAACTAATAGTATAAAAGACATTGAAAAGAATACTTTTAGAATATTTCAAACATTCCCATTAACGCAATATCCTCATTAAAATTTATTGAAATGCCATTAAACCATTTCAGCCCCATGATACTTCTAATTATTTTTGTTACATATGTTTGAATACAAATGTATAAATGAGAACAATTATATTACATAAAAACACAAACAACTCGCACCAGGCACATATTTGCTATGATTTCATGTTTTTAACCAATAATCATATTCTGAGCACTGTCCTTACCAATCACATTCTGCAGGCTAATGCTTATAGATAAAAATGAGATAAAGTATGCAAATGTGCAAAGCTTTTGTGCACAAGCATTCTAGGCACAGGTGGAGGGGAATCCCTAGGATAGTACACGATGCAGCCACCCAGCTCGTAACTCAAATAACTACTTCGCTCTCCCGTCAGCTCATATCACAAAACGTGTATGACAGATCACTCGCATTTCGATGTACCACTCTAAACCAAGAAATTGAGGATATATGGGAGGGAAAACAAGTCATAAGATAATAAGATAGTGAAAAGAGAAATAGCTCAGAAATGTTTATAAAAAAACTTTGAAAAATGCCCCTTTTTAGAAAATATCCATAGTTTCCACATCAAAGGTTTGACAAAGTGTATGTTCAACATAATTCGGGTCAATAGGCCCCGAATTATATTAAGAAAAGTTTCATGGGGCGAACCATTAACATGGAGAAATTCTTTTTATCAAAACATGCCAATGATTGTACTAGACACTTTTCGATACACAGGTACGGTTTTGGTACTCGTAGATACTTATACTTTCTTAATACTCCTAAACAACAACATGAAAGAAAAGAGTATGATACGGAGAAAATTAAGGATAAAGGTATAAATTAAGTGCAGATTAAATCTACATAACCCTAACGCTTTCTAACCTAAATGTGCAATGTAGATTTAGTGTGGGATTATTACTTTACCTCTATTACATTTGATACCTATTGTGTTGAATCGTTTTTTTTTTCTATTTAAATGCCCCTTATTCAAATAAACGGATATTTCTTACCTTGGTGGTTTA
The DNA here is from genome assembly GCA_027575185.1 of Mimaenictus wilsoni. Taxonomy (NCBI): domain Eukaryota; kingdom Metazoa; phylum Arthropoda; class Insecta; order Coleoptera; family Staphylinidae; genus Mimaenictus; species Mimaenictus wilsoni. Next base: position 85,894 of record JAODAC010005008.1, read on the forward strand.
CGAACGCCGGCAAGCACTTTATCCGTGAAAAGCGTGAACAACACTGGGTAAGAACTGCATAGCAGCGTCGCCTCGCGAAGAAGCGTGCTTTGAGAGCCTCTGTCAGCTTTTGGCAAGTATTCCAAGACGAAATTTAGGGCATCCTGGGCTCTGGCCTTAAAATAAGCAATCGTAAACACTCGCTCCGCTGAAACACTGGCGTGCCGCTGAAAATATTCGATACACACGTACTTTACTCAACTTTCCAATGGCGCCGATAACTTGTGCGGCTAAGCATAGCGTCTGGGGATGTCGCTGAGCCGCTTGCTTCACTGCATTCACATGATCTGCAAGCAGCGCCGGTTTCTTCTCAGCCATGTTGAGGAAAACCTGCAGTGTTTGGCTTGCGGTCAACGCATTGTTCAAATACTCACAGAGCTGAGGAATGCTCGCTTCTAACAACTTTGAAAAGAAAAACAATTTAAAATTTAAAAGACAAACTATCAAAAGTTAAAAAAATCGTACCGTGGGATTATCTTTAGCAATTAACGAAAACAAATGTAACAGAGCCAATTTTTCCTGATTATCGCAATGTGGCAGGAGTGAAACTAACGCCATTGCATGTCCCTGCAGCAATTCGGGGGAGACTTCGTAGATTTGGCTTAACACCCTGCATAGGGGGTAGTTTCCCGAAATGATCGAATCCATTATTGGCTGAACGTGTGGACTTAGTAGTGACGCATGTTCGATGGCAGCGAGTGAGAGATAACTTGCCATGTTGCGCGACAACTCCTTGTTGCCTTTGTGCAGGAATTTCACAGCAATCGGCAGCGCACTCTGCATGACTGATTTTTTGCTGTAATTCTATATATATACGAAAAGTGCTTTTATAAATAAGAAATGAGATTCAAGCTGGAAACGAAATTCAAATTTAAAAAAGAACTCACAAGAAAAATGCATGAGATTAAATCCGAGGAAATTTTCGCATGTGGGGGATCTTCACCTCGTGCTGATATTTGCAGATTGTGATGCAGACATGACTCTAGGAGCGTTACCAACGCATCGCAATGCTGCTCCACGCTGCCTGTTTCGCGAATACACGAAATCACTCTTGTCACGCATATTTCCACCACTGATTGATCGTTGTTGTTTTGGGCATAGTCTGGTAGTGATGCTATTGATGTGATTTCTTTTAACTGAAATAGTATTTCTTTTAAATATTTGCAATTTTTAATGCAGAGATGATGTGAAGATTTCAGAATGAGAGATATGAATACATTTATTTATAACTTTAAAGGGGAAGTAAGAGTACCGATTGAATGTCAATTAAAATATAGTATTACATCAATCATTTGGTTTACTTTCTGGTGTTGATAAAATATGACCAAGGGAAATATACACCCAGCTGTGTCTTAAAAGTCGCTTTTTCAATATTTAGATTTGCTTCAAGTTTATCTTAAAAATGTGTGACGCAATTTTTAAATAAAAAACGATAATAAATATATCTCGCAAACAACTCAATCTTGAAATTATTTGTAGTTATTGTATACATGTTTTTATTCTGTTTGTATTCTTACAATTAGCCAAAAAATCCTGTCCGTTATTCGTAATAGTTTCCCTTAAAATCGTAAGAATTGCCTTTTTTCCTTGCTGGATGTATATTCCCCATTAAAACTTAAATTTTCACTTTTTGTCAAGTATATTTGGAAGTTGAACATGTTAAGCCAGTTCCAATCTAAAAATTGTACAACTAATCCTAACCTTACTCTTTCTAACTAAAAAAGGTAACTCCACAATATTTCGTAGAATACAGATTCTTTATAATCACTCCTTTACAATAATCTAGATTCCTCAAATTGTGTTGATAATTCAAAATATATATTTGTGATAAATTTTCCCTATTATATATTATTTCTGTTATGAATTTTTTAAGCGATTGAAATCTATACAACCTAACATTCTCTAACCTTGGAGAAGTTGCACAAATAATTTAACCTGAAATATACCTATCTTACATGTCTTAGAATTAGTTAAATGTTAATGCAACTGCATAATTGTACATATAATATATAATATATAATATGAACAGATTTATTTAATTAAACATTACTTCAAGAATAAGCCCAGTATGTGCGGGTCAAATTTGATTTAAGACAGAGAATCGGATGGAAGAGTTTCGGTAGGCGAAAAAACTTGAAAACCAAGTTGAAAAATGTTAAATTTTCATGTATAAATCAGATAATTAATAGAATTGACAACGAATAAAGAGATTTTATGTTTTATACAATTTGAACATAGAGTACATCTCCAGAGGCTGAAGAAAAGGTTATCAAGTTATATTTTCTCTTCTACTTAGTGGTCACTCGGAATTGCCCCTAAAAAAAATCCGATTTTCATGCAGTACTCGAATATGCAAAAGACAAAATCTGCATGTAATTCAAATTGTAACAAACAAGTAAGTCAAATTAGACACATTTCTATTCAGGGTCGTAACTGGTGAACTTCAAACAACTAGTAGGTTTTAATTGTTAAAACTTTGACAATCTTTTAAACATTTGAATAAATGAAGATGAAACTTACAACTTCAGTGAGATCATTGACAATCACACTATCTCTCACTGAGAAGAGATCACCAGCCCGAGAAAGATCTCTGTTTTTGAGCACCTGCTGGAACAACTCATGCATGGTGCTGTCGGTGTCCTGCTGTTTCTACTTGCTGGCAAGTTTGTCACGATTCGTATACAGGTTTAGATAACCCACCTGGAAAAGAAAGGAACAAACGAACACTCACTAGCAAGCGGCGCGCATGAATGACTTAAATGCGTACGTTACCATATTTTGTTGTGATGCCAAACCCATGTGCGCGGAATGCAATTGCAGTGAGTACAAATCGTTCTACAGGTGTGTGAGCGTCAGTATGCATACGAGTGTCGATTTGTTGATGGGTGTCGCGCTCGCAGGAGTAACAGCCGTTGTTACGGCAGGCCGGAGGTGGTCAGTGTGCAGAGATAAGTCATGTTTTCGGGCCCCTTGCTTTCTGCGACCGTTTTCACCGCCGCGTATTCTAATCGCGTGTCCGTTGCGCCTGGCCAGCGCCGAAGAGCATGTCAATGAACCTTATAATGTGAATTACGACTGGTGCGTCTCTATCGCGAACGGCGGGGCCACACCAGCGGCTGCGTGGCCGGCGCATTGGAAACTAGCCGACCACTACGCGCGTACGCTAGCAACACATTCGTCGTTTCGTTTGTGGCCTGGCCCAGCCTGCTGCTGCTGGCGGACGCGGGACTCCGACTCAGTCCGTGGAGACTCAACCGACCGTGTGCGTGTGCCGCAACTGGTGGCTTAGAGAGAGAAGACGCGACCACGGCTGTGGCCAATCAACAGGTTGTGATTGTGATATATACCTGAGCGAGGCGCGTACGCGAACTTTGCTCCACGGTGACGGCGGACGCAGCTATGACGTCATGGCGAAAATTTGCCTAATTCAAGGTGTGCCTTACTTGCTCGTTCTATGTTCTTTTATTCTCGGACGGAGATTTAACCTAGCCCTACATAATATTTTCATACCTTCATCAATATTAGCTCGCGTTATTTAGTTCTTACTCGCAATTTGGCAAACTAGACAATTTTTATTTTCCAATTTCTGTAATTTAAAACGAGTATGTTAAGCAAGGTTATTTAAAATGCATAGCATATTTAAAAGAGGTTAGGTTCTTGGAATTAACCTTACTACATTTGCAAATATTGGAAAATAGAATAATTTTAACATTCGTTACATATATGGACAAGGTGACCAGTCCATGGCTCCCAGTTTGGAAATCTCTGGTTTACGCCATCAATTTATTATTAGTAACAATAAGCAATGTACTGACAACATCGTTTGCGACAAATTTATTTGCGTGTAGACGCGTAAGCGCGTGATGAGCCTCCCCTACGTTACTGCGCATGGTTGCTTGCGCATCCCGCTGTTTTCACCCCCCGTACGCATGTGCATCATCATGAAATGAAATTGTAACAAAAATGAAAATAAAAAAGTAAATATATTTTATATAATCTTTATATTTCACCTTATTGCTATTTTGTCCTCTTCATTATCTTTTGACCCTCATTCTTTGTATCCGTTTTGGTATATGTAAGTGTACTATGAATAATTATAAGTACAAAAAAGCGACTTTGCAAATGGCACAATGCAATCACATTGATAATTGATAATTTAAGCGTCTTATGGCATTAATTCTTCAACATTAATTGAAAATATCATGAGTATTTCGCCTGTGCATCCTTCATAAGGTCCCAAAACACAAGGCAGAGCGCGCCATGAGGAGCTAGTCGCATGTAGATGGCGCCGACACCTTTATAAAACCCGAGTATTCCCTCAGTCTTCCAAATTTTGATAGTACAATTGGAAATACCTTTGTATAGCAGTCCTTTTCCATTGATATCCACGGCTACAGATGCAAAACAGTCATTTTATTGAAAAAAAAAGATGTTAAATTCACTTACGTTGATTATATATACGTGTTGATATCAAATCGAAGGGTGCAATCATTGCTGTTTGGAAGAAACCACTTATAATGGACGCCACAAAAGATGTTAGCAATGATGATGATCGGAACATTTCGTAATTGTTGAGCATATCTTTGGTGATGGCGAACGATGTCAGTTGCGCTGAAGATCCGAAAAGTGCACGTAGCACTGTACCATTTGTCCCACGCCAGAGGCCCTTGATCTGTTCACGAAAAATAATTATTTATATGCATTCCACGGTATATTTTTGGCAGCTGTGGCCAAATCGTTTTGGGGATATAAATACATTTCAAACATGTTAATGAACTTTAACGACTTAAATATGTATATATTTTGTTCCTTGATTAGGTTTAAAAATAATTGAACATTACCTTGTCAAATATTTTATTCTACATTATATGAAAGGGATTTGAGAAATGTAGGATTCCGTTTTGGCACAAGTATTTTAAAGGATGCCTAACTAATGGTGCCTAAATACCTAACTAATACTTAACCTATTTTGAGATTTGAGATTATTAAAATTTAATTTAACTTTAATTAATTAAAATTTAATTAAGTTTAATGAACCATGTTCATATATCGCACAAAATTGATCCAAATTCCTCAGAACATTAAAAAAACGATGATCAAGAAATGGTGAAAGATGTAAAGATGTAATCGGGGTTACTGTCAGAATTCTTCAATACGAGGGGTCACCAAACTTATACCTACAAGGGCCAACGCTTGGGCTTCCTTTGTCTTGGGGAGGGTGACCCCTCATGTGCATTTCTCTTCACAAAAGGAGGGATTCCCCAATGCCATTCTTACAGAGGAGGATGGGGGAGCTAAAAAATCATCATCGTTCCGGAAAAAAACTTGTCTGAAGGGTTGCATTTAGCACGCGTCCCGTAATTTGGACAACTTAATGCAGAATTTTCCAAAATGGGAGGCGCCTTCCTAGGGCGGCATGTACTAGTTTCCGGGTAGTGACATTAAATTATCAGGAAACGGGGGCGCAGCGCTAACTTCTGAACAAGACACAATGGAACGTGAAAATGTTCTTTCTTTTAAAGAACGTTTTGGTTCGGGAACAAAATCAATGAGCTAAATCGATAACCTAAAATGTTTCATATGTTGCAGGACCCATGAGTACCAAATTAGCTTTTACCAAATATATTTCTTCGGGAAATCGTTGTATTTTTGCCATTAAAAAATTAGCAAGGAGAAGAGTAAATATATAAAAAAAACAATAACTCACTCCATGTGAATGGTAAATCTCCTTCAATGCAACAATGGTACCAGAATGATGATGTTGATGTCCCACCGCGATTTGTTGTGCAGCTTGACTTTGCAACTGCGTTTTGATGAGAAACAGTGGGCTGCCCAAAATCGCACCCGCTGCCCCAGTTCCCGCCGACGCTAGGGCACTTCGCCAGAATATCGTCTTGCCATTCGCATCAGTAAGCATACCCTGTTTTACTAAATACTGATAGAAGCCCAAACGCACCGAGTTGCGTATAAAGTGGAGGAATAACGCCGGTCCCAGACCCTTTTGGAGACCTGTGACGCCGTCATTCCGTAGCACTACTCCTGCTGCGTGAAAAACGTTCCTGTAGTGGATGGCATGCTGACCGCGAGCTTTCAACTCGCCCTGCAGTTGCATCCGTGTTTTAAGAACGTCTAATGGATTACTAAAAATTGATGCACCGGCAGCAGACAAGCCACCAATAATGAAATCCATTTTATTTTTTAGTAAAAAAAAACGCGAATTCAATAAAAAAAAACGACTTTGGTCAGTTTAAAGATGCGTTTATCGATGGGAACATTTTCTGCGTTGATTGAACCGTCACTGCTTGTTGGACGCGTGCCGAAATGTAATTCTAAAAGCATGAATCTAAATTAATTATTGTTATTTATAGTCCTATGGGTCATTTGTTTTCAAATTCAGAATTTTTTATTATATTCTTGGATTTCTTAGTGATGCTGTTGAATTTAGTGATTTTGTTATAAGTCACAGTCACGCGTGTTCGTGTGTTGAAACTTGCGCGTATCCGAAACTGACAAGCATCATCAAAGTTGCGTAAAACTTTTGAAAGGTTTCCACTGTAATTAACTGATAGATGAAATGTTCCAAGTTACAGCAAATCTAACCTAGTAAGTTAAGAATAACTTACCATTCAGTTGCTGTACTAATCCTTTGTACAATTGTGTACATCCATGCACAATTGTAGTGTGAAGTTCCTCGAAATTCACAATTAATTTCGCGCACAAATTCACATGTGATGCACACAGCGAGAGTAATTGCATATGAAACTCGCGATTCACATAGACTTTGCTTCTCCCACTCGGCTCCAGCGACGAATGATTGTATGTTTTGTTCAGTTTCGACGTGAAACGATGATATACTCGTTGCCTTGCCACACAGAACGTTCGCGTTCAGCTGGTACGCATATTACTCACTGTACTTTACCTTTTGAGTTCACACACGACCTTCGTACTAATTAAAGGGAGGATAGATTAGTAATTACAGTAGAATGCCGTCCAAAGTCTAACTAGACCGGGTGATATAGAAGGAAATCGAACGTGAACTAATGTTTGGCGAACACCAAACGCAACTCATCGAAGCTTGGGAGCATTTTCCGGCTATAAATAGAGCAATCGCGTATTTCTACGTTTTATGAGTCGATGGTGCTGCAGGATAATCAAATTAGACTATGTTAGGTATATTATTTTGTATATTCGGTCAAGATCTATTGTTTTTGGTATTCATTTTTCATAAAGACTCTTGTCACTGATAAGAATAGTAGATATCAAATTGATAGACAGAACATGACTTATGGTTAGTAGCTATTTTCGATTTTTTTTCGCCATTTTTCACTACGAACTCGAATGGCTCCATAAATATAACTTTCGCTACAAAATTAACTTGTTTTCGATTAAAATAGCATCAATTTGATATCGTTGGGCTTAATTTAGATTCAATCTTCGCGAAAAAGAAGTTTCTTCTATGAAACGTCTGGGGCATGAGCATAGTTGGTGGATACTTGGGAACACCTGTGTGTATGCTATTATTTTAATTTGTTTAATTGTAAGTATTGTTTAATTTATTTTAAATGTGTATATTTGTTTTTGTAAAATATATGTAGGGGGCTCATTTTTTGCAACATAATTTACCTGTGGAGTGGATTTCTTGAGACATATGACTAGTACATATAATCAAATTGCCTGTACAATACTGAAAATTAAATATATGAAAACACAATTGTTATTTTATTTTCTCCAAAAATTTAAAATAAATTCATGATATAACAAAAATCAAATAGTTCTTCTATAAACTCTTCGTCTTCATCAGGCTGTGAAAATGTTTCTACAAAATCGTCTTTCCAATAATCCCAAAAAAGAATTGCAAAAGTTGCTATTGTACCATGTCGTAACCACAAGAAAAAACCACCTTTATATAACCCGTGCCATCCTTCAAAAATCAAAATTTTCCAGAAGCAATCCCAAAATCCACTATAAAGCAAACCTCGCATCCCCATCATATACGCTGTTAAATGCAATAGAAATGAGACAATATCTGCGCGCAAAAAGGTATATACGTACGTTGTGTATGTATACGTGTTAAAATCACATCAAATGGAGCGACAAGAAATGTACTAAATGTGCCTGCTGCCAATGCGGCTATCACAGGAATATGGAAATTGATCTCCGCAGTTACCATTTCATGAGCTGGATTCAACATATTTTTCACTCTTTCGAAGCAAATAGTTTGCGCAATGGCAGCCATAAAGCCTCGATATAGACTTGCCCTCAAGCCTGTAATAAATATTTTCCACTAGAACGGAAAACACAGTTATTATAAAGACCACAAGGTATAACTGATATTTCTCGTACTCCATAGACTTGATGTAATATTTTCCCAACTTTATAAAATGTAATCGTTTGCATTACAGGCCTATTCGAAGAACTCTCGCACATACTCCAATATTGTAATTTTGTCTTCATGAAGACAAAGGGATTACTGATACCCTGCTGTATACTTCCCCATAGTCCGCAGAACATGATTGCACGCAATGGGGTGCCCTCTTCGGAGATGAATTCCGAACTGTATGCGATCTGATAAGAAGCAATGCGCATCATGGTGCTGCCACCACTCAGGATAAAAATCGGCCACGTGCCAATGCGAATCGTACGAATGTTCACATCTTTCTTGAGATCCTTCGCCACGTAGTAGATTATTTTTAAATACCGTTTTCGCGCATCAATGCTGTAGTAATTCTTTTCTTTGACGAATTTATCGCGCACCTGCAGTTGTGTCTTAATTAATTCAGTAGGAACGAGGAGTGATCCAATTGCTCCTGCACTAATCGCTCCAAATATGAATAACGGATATAAATTCAACATTATTAAGCAAAATAATAATGACATCTACACTTGGCAAAAAGATTTGGAAATGGCGCATTTAATGTCATTTTTTGCCATGGTATGTTTGATTTGCAATGGCAGTTCATTTGTAAGGAATTTGTATGGACACTCCAGAAGTTTCTAGAAATGCCTGTACATTTTCTAACAAATAGTAATAAACAAAGACTATTTCTTTCCCATTTTATATATATATATAC
>JAODAC010005009.1:3414-32027 GCA_027575185.1 Mimaenictus wilsoni
TGAATGAATGAATGAATTGAACTAGAATGAATTTTGGAGCAATACTAGACAAAGTTTCCAGGAATGTACACCAGAGCGTTGACCAAATATGTTCCAAAAGTTACAGACTTTTTAGAGGGACCCAAAGGTACGGATATAGAAAATAATGCATGAAAGTCCTAGTGAACGCCATGAATATCTATAATAGGAGGAACTGCTGAAATGAAACTTGTGGCAGCACAAACAATTAAACATTGTGGGCAGTTTGGTTTGGATCAACTCATCCATTGAAATTTTCATCGGTACTGGTATATAGTGGGATAGAATGAAACTAATGCACTATGTTTATCGCATGCATGAAGTTGAATGCCATGGGTTTATTCATGTAATAAAATATTTTTAAATCTTCGGGGAGTCATTGGTCTTGCATTAGAAAATATATCCAGAAAGGACAAAAAAGACATGAAGAAACATGTTCCAAAAATCACCTATTTCACCGGAATCCGGAGGCACAGTTAGAATAAGTGGCAGAAAATGAGTAGCACAAATCAGAAAGGTCGCCAGGGACTATGAGGAACGAGGCACTGATGAAATGAATCCTTATGACAATGTTTATATATGTATAGGGGGAAATTAGTTGTGGACGCCAGTATCCCAAGGAGGCGTTTCGGGACAAGGGGTGTGCCGCACTGCTATACAAACGCCCTGCTGGCGCCTAATAAAGGTCCCCAGGTATGTTTTCGAATACCTGGGAGAAAACATAGCTCACCTCGCCATTCGCGGGCACACCACCACTAACAAAATGTCACCTAATCAAGTAGGCTCATTTCAGTAAAGAGTGATATTGGATTTTAGTCAGAATTCCCAAATGACATTACAAGAAAAAAGGATAATAAAGATAATTCAATTCGTGACCTGAGTGAGTTTGGTTCTCTAGAGAGAGAGTCCGACAGGGCGTACCCGAACGACACGTTGAAGGAAGGTGGTGGTAATTTTGAGTTTAGTACTAGTTGCTATCAAAATGCCGAGTTTCATCTCTTTTGCCCAGACTTATAAGTACTACATGAGGACCGAGCGCGTTCACCTCGCTACAAACCACCACTACTTTAGATGATTGGGCCAATGATTGGACCAAGTGCGTTCACCGCGCTATCAACCCGAACCGTCGCCAAAGGTTCACGACAGCGAGGATATATGAATTCCCTTTGAACAGGTTGTTGCCCTTTCCAAAGGCGAAGATGCTTTCTGCAATGACAAGCACATATATTGTGTGGTTGTAGAGGTGAAGAGGTGTCACAACCAGAATTTGATCTGGGACTCCCTGCGCGCTACTTAGCTTGGCACAAATTCAAGGATTCAAACACAAATGACATTTTAATGGGATATAATGAATAGTCTAGTTGGGATCTATCATTGGGCGGAAAAAATCCAAACTCAATTTCCAGTATTTATATTACTCAGTCGTACCCCGCGAGTTTGCAAGTTTGCAAGCACCAGATAAGAGAAGCACTGAATAAAATGGTGGGTTATAATGTAATTGGTTACCAGCAAGAGCGTAATCAGTTTTCCGAAATCAGAAATTGTTTTCATTGCGGTGGGATTTTTGTGCCATTACGGAGCGTGAGCAGCTCGATTGAAAGCAAAGGTATAGAAATCCGTGAATATCGAATTGAATCATGAATTGTGAGGTTCACGCTTGTGTGTTTGTACGCCGGTTCTCGTGAGTTGGCTATCAAATATCGACGGCGGCCATTTAACGATTGCGATTTGTACCCAGCGAGAGGGGGGTAACTGTGTACCTCCATGGAATCCTGGGGAAAATGGGACGCCTGTCCGTTTGGACAAACGGCAAATAAAAGCGTACAAACATGTTTGCCGCACGTTTCACGCAATCAAATGCGTTCACCGTCGACGCAAACGCAAACATCCACGTGTTTTCATTACTATTTTATTTCCGCGTATTAATGCTCGTTTCGAACACTGATTTGAGTTCATTTCAAAAGTTATAATTGGAATGGTTAATTTTATTCTTTCATTGTTCGAAAAGTACAACCAAGCGTTCTTTCTCATATTTCATTGTAGTTTGCTTAAATGTTAATTCAATTTTTTATATTTCAATTCGCCCGTCCGGGTAGCTTAGTGGGTGGCACCTTGTCGTATCACGCCAACCGAAGAAGGTTCAAGTCCTCGGGGCGGGCATTACATAGTGAGATTATTTTTCAAACAATTTCACACACTCACCCACGCACACGCACCTATGCAAACATACACACATAAACACACTACTTCAAACTCTCAACTTCAAACATTCAACTTCACACATCATTCTACTGACACGTGCAATTCACTGCGAGAACTTCTCTCAATCACAACAATAACATATACAACAACAGCTCACACCAATCAACAAACAATTGTATAAACGCAAAACATATTTATAAATAACAACAATACAAAAAACATACAAATACAAATAAACCATATCCATGTCGGAAAGACCCATAGACATTAAAATATGTGGTGTTATTATTATTATTATTTCAATTCATAAATTGTTGATGTTATGTTTTCATTAGTTCAACCACTAGAAAATTAATCTCTTTTAATGTACCAACACTTATTTTTATCATGATACATATATTTTGTAAATTGGCACATGATAGTATTTTTAAAATTGTCTTTCATTTATTAATTTCGATTTTTTAGAGAAAAACATATTTTTCAAGTTTATTGAGATGTTATATTGCGATGTTACTAAATGTATCGGTGTTGTTATTATTGCTGTGAATGATAGCATACTGTAGTATAACAATCTATAAGTATGGACGCAAGGATTTAGAATGTTGCATCTAGAGAAGGAAGGGAAATTATATAAAGCAAGAACTTCGGTATATAAAGGCCCTCTGCCGACTTAAAAGCCAGTTCATATCCAGCCATCAGTCGCCATCTCTCTCAGTCCAGGGCTAAGTAAGATAGCCTAGATATACAGAACCTATAGGGGAGTCTTTGTATAAATTCTTATTTTGTTCTTAGTACCTTCTCACTCGGTGGTAACGTTAGCAACGTTAGCAACGTTAGCTCTTCTCCAAAAACTCTCTATCGTAACAATATTATCGTCTTCGAAATTTTCAACACTTTTTAAGATACAACTACAAGGAGATCAATTATGGGCAGCAATTTCTACAAATTATTGTAATCATATAAATATTAATAATATAACAAATATAAATTATTTCAATATTACTTCTAAAATATCAACTCTCTTCTCTTCTTCGTGTGTCGTAACAATGTTCTAGCTGAAAGTGAAATGAAGAAAATAATTTAATTGGTTCTAACGACGCGTGTAGAAGATCTGGTTTATGCCGACAATATCTGTCTTTCGGCCAAACACTTCCCAACATGTTAAAAAGAAACGTCAGAAGATTCATAAAGCAGCAGATAGGTGGGCTTAAAAATAAGCTTAGGCACAACAACGGAATTATGAACCAACAACAAGAATCAACAACCTTTACTAGTTCTCTAGGTACACCCATCGAAAGGGTTAATTCAGACAGAGTCATAGCGGCGTGGATTTGCAAAGGATGAGTAGAATTCACCAAATTGTATCCAGTAAGGTGCTCGTCAGCATGTACAACACAAAACTCCGAATATATATCATAAATGTAAAATCTGTCCGTCTTTATGGATGTGGGTCGCATCCATAAAGACGGACATTTCACGCACGCTTTCTAAAATATTATAACTAAACACTTTAAGGGCATCCTAAAGATAATCTGACCACGGATAATGTCGAATGTTTATCTGTGTAAAGAAACAAAATAAGAGACAATTGCCAACATAAGTCTGTTAAGGAAGTGGTCATGTGTTGGGCCCACCGCAAGAACGTTGCCATTTAAATTCACAGACCCTAAAACCTGAATCGTATAGTTTTGCTTGTAGTGATGCGAATATGTCAACGTAAAGAATACTTGCAAAGCTCCTCAACACTCCGTTGACTAGCATGAGGCGAAAGGTTTCAGTATTTAATGAGAAACCGATTGAAACAAAGAAATATATGGATGAAGGAAGCATCAATAAGAAACTGGAAAGAACTGGCAAACAATAGAAGAAAATGGACACTTACAACTCGCAGAATATGAATATAAAGAATATGAAAACACGGGAGTAATCCACCCAAAATGAATTTAAAACAATTCTAATTATTGGAAGGCAAACTCTCTTTCTGGTAGGATTAAATCATTGAAATTACGTAAGAATTCGCAAGAATGCTTCCAAGCGACTTTAGTTTTCAAAAATAAAACGGATTGTTACATCTAAATTTGTGGACATAATTATTTCTGAGCGAATAGATAGGCCCAGTCTCCCCTGGGAAACCATTTTAAACACCGAGGTAAAGCTCTTAATCAGATATGAGTTAGCTGCGGCCCCCCGAACATATTTTTACACAAACTTGCATATTATATCTTATTATTGCATTTTTTTTATTTTACCGAGCATCGACTGTTATTGTCACTAGCTCTATTCAATTCTTTTTCAATGTAATTAGTCATATTAGAAGCTCACACTAATGATAAGAAGAAGAATTCACTTTAATATGCATTCCCACCGAGAATCGAACGCGGGACCTCATGGACAGTGGTCATCGAACATACCACTGCGCCACTTGACTGGACAATTGCATATTATATATTGCAAATTATATAATGATAAACTAATTATCATTATATTATTCAATTTAAACAAAGGTAGGCTAATTAATAATAAAATGAAATACGTATAGGATATGTAGATCCCGAAGTGATGTATTGCGTATTAATTGGCTCGTAATTTGCATAGGCATGAGTGGAAAACATAACGAAAATGTGCAACACGACACATAATTTGCAACGATATACAATTAATTAGCATTAATTCGCAGTGCACCGGAACGCAATTGCCATCAGCTATAAATTAAACATTCAAGGCGCAAATACCAGTCGTACCACATATATAAATCACTTGTTTGATTTACTAATCAGCGTAATATACTTATCGATGTAAGATTAAACAAAAAAAACATTATGCCGATTTTTGTTTTGTTGCAAATATTTATAGACACTTCATATTTTACTTCTGAAAATTCACTTTATAACTGCCTTGCTAAAATATTAAAAGCATTTCTTTCTTTTTATTATGAAAATTTAAGAATTTGATATTATACTTTTGGAAATTCGTTGAGAAACTTTTCTGATCACTATTAAATGATCTGTGACTATGATGAGTAAATTGTGATCAAATCCTCGGTGAGGACGATCGTTTTCCTAACCTCACTTGAACGCTTCTGGGAACGACGAAACGTTGAGATTTACACCGCGAACGTGCGTACCTTCACAACCCACCGCTCCCTCAACAGCCCTCGACGCTCTGCGAGGTTCGGACGCGTCGAATTATTAATAATTCATAACGCGATGAAAGTTTGCGAAAGTTTCCCCTTCCGTCGTCCGACCGCCCTCTGTATAACCGCTTTTTCCGCAGGTCCACACCGGCGCCTCCACCATCGTGTGATCGTGGTTGGAGGCGTCGAGCGTGCAGGCGACGTTCGGCGTGCGTGCATGGTTTCGGCACGGATTTTCCAATTTCGCTTTTTTCGGAAGGTGGGTCTTGCTCCCGCGTTCATCGCGCGTCTCACGTTTCATTTCAGAGTGGGCGCATACCAAAAGGGATGGGAATTATGAGGAGCTGGGCGGGCGCGCGCTCGCGGGCGATTTTGGCATAGATGGAAGATGAGTGGATTGGAAGATGGCAAAAAACAGGGAGAAAAGTGGATGGCTTCGGTGAGCGTGGAGACAGGGCATTTTTTGCGCCTGTCTGGAGTCGAATTGAGAAATCGAGCGCGAGTTTCCTTCGCGGCGACGGCGGTGGTGCAGAAAACGTGGAAACGAATGTTATTTGATATTTTCTCGTGCATAACGAAGCATTCGTGGTATTTCCGTTTGTTTTTTGTTGTTCGTATTATGTAGGGCTTTTGTTCAGTTGGAATGTTATTAAGGTCGACCAAAATATGA
This sequence comes from Mimaenictus wilsoni, assembly GCA_027575185.1. Taxonomy (NCBI): domain Eukaryota; kingdom Metazoa; phylum Arthropoda; class Insecta; order Coleoptera; family Staphylinidae; genus Mimaenictus; species Mimaenictus wilsoni. The sequence goes on from JAODAC010005009.1 coordinate 9,438, forward strand.
AAAATGAGGTTTAGTGCGTTATGGTTCATTAATTGTAAGAATGGTAAGTATTTTCAAAGAGATAAACTACTAGTAAATTGGTAGAAAATGGAGAATACTTGATAAAGTTATTTTCGAGTTATATTTTAGTTTTTTACTAAGTTAAAAAATGCTTGAATATATACTAATAATAGATTAGCGCACTAACAGGTTCAAGATAACTCGCCTGTCTAGCTTGGAATTAAGCGAGGACAGGTTGCTGGCGGTTGGATAAGAAGGGAACTTAAAATCAGCAGAAGGCCTCAAAATAAACCGAACAATAATCCATATACAAAACCAGTTATCATCCCAGGATCGCCCTTCTCATTTTCTTTTCCAATACCATTTTTGTGATAACAGCCAGCCCTCCCCCCTTTTTCTTCAGCCATTTTTCAACAATATTCCCTCCTCTTTCTTAGGAACCTAGCTATCCCTTCTTCAGTCCTTCACAGTCCCTTGCCAGGTGCTCCCAGGTATGCACCTCTGTCAAACAAAATACACATTTTGTGAATTCCTGCCCCATCCAGACCTTCCTGCCTCTCTCCTCCGACCCACACCTAGCCGTTTCTGCCCTTATCCCCAAAGTACCAGGGCCTCCTCCTGATAACCTGCACCCTTACGTACCCTGGGTTGTAGGTACTGCCCATTATTCTCTCTTGCTTAACCTGCTCCTCGACTTCCCTCCTTCTCCCCCTCACCGCTTCCTCCACTGATACCTGTTCCGCCCACTATAGGAAAATATAGATTTCTAAACGTTGATCATCTAACTTTTTCTGTGTTATGAAATAAGATTTTATTCAAAGGGTCGCCAATAGGTTCTGCCCAACTGGGTTTAAGTTAGGATATGTCTCTAGCGTCTGGATATGAACTGAATGTTCAATCAGCTGAAGGCCGTTATATACTGGAGTTCTTACCCAATTCCCAAATCCCAATTCTAAGGATCTTTTTGAAAGTCTCTCTCTCTATTCATTTCTTCTCTGATATAAGTAAATATTTCAATAAGCTGCGAAATTATAAATCCGAAAAAAGAATATTAATGTTTGCAAAGATCCTAACAAGGAGATATTGTAAATTTTACACATTATTGAAGTAAAGCATTAAATACTAATACGTTTATGCATTGTATTCAACAACCAAAGTAAAGCTTGAACTTAACATAAATAAAATATGACCACTAAAAGCAAGTACTCTGCATTAAACTTAATCATCATTATGCAACTTAATTTATGCCCCACTTTTGAATGAAATAGTATGCAAAACAAGCTCAGTGCCTCGTAATTTTCACAGTGCGCTTGATATCACAATCGTTCTACTCTCGACCACCACAGCCCGCAGCCGTAACACACCTCAGCTGACAAAAAGATGCGGCCCACAGGACGCACTGGACGAAAATTTACGCGTCCCAGTGACAGAGGGATTTAAAAGCGCTCCGTTTTATTTCGTTATCCTGCCACTGCTTGTGCAAACACCGTGGGTACACTCAACAGGACACTTCGGTAGGCTGTCAAGGATGAAACGCATCGTCTGCCAACGCAGGGGAGTGTACGAAACGCTCGCAAAAGTCCGAAAGATAAACACGTAGCACGGCGCTGCCTTACAAAGTGAAATTACATTGTGGATGACTACCGTGATGATGACGCTCTGTCGTGCTGACGATGAGCAACCGCGTACGTGGAATGCACGATATTCCCGGCTGGAGTGGCACGAGCAGGTGAAACAGGTGAACGGCATGTGGAAAGCAGCGTCAGTCGCAATAACGACCTGGAACGTGCCACCACCGGTGTAAAATTGAATTAAATGCGTGCGTGTGTGCCAGTTTCGTCAGGATATGAATGTTCCACATCGTGTTCCGTGTGTTCCTGTATAACCTTCAACAATGTTGCATATTTTAATCGTGTAGAACAAATCACTTTTGAAGTCTTACTATTATCAATCCCAGTATTTTAGTATTCAATTGTAAAAGTTCCATTGCGCTTTAAACCATTGCCCTATAAGTTTAACGTGCAATATTGTATGTATAGAGATTATCTCTGTCATGCACAGTGAGTGACATATTGAACGGGGTATCATATAGTCCCTTACGAATCGAATACAAAAATATTGCACAGAATGCTGAGTTAGCGGAGTGCCGAGGGGTGTTACCAAATCAATCTCATCTTTTTAGTATTAAATTATGAAAGTACCACTACGTTGTTAATCATCCTGTACATTTTCATGAAATGGCTCTAGGTCTAGTAGAATTAAGTATAAAGATATCTACAGGCCTTCAATTAATACTCTTTCTGCTATACAAATTGTGATTGTTCCTGCATTTCTTCTATAAATGTACATCTTATAATAAAATATGCCTGTTTTATTTTGTAAAATTTATTCACAAACGCAATGAAAGCTACAAAATTAATTAAGATATTTCTGTTTCAATAAAGACACCTTGAATGTTGTTATTTGGATCGCGGATTATGTCACCATCTATTGTTTCCTCCTCCAAGTGGGCAGATTTTAACGAGGGTATCTGCTAGCGCAAGCACGGCAAAACCTTAAGTAATGACATGCAAATCAAGGGTTTGGTCTACCGCTGACGGATATTAATTTCACCCGAGATGCAGATTTGTTACAAGCATACGAAGCAAACTCGGCAAATTTCAACACGCGCATATTTATAATCATAGTTCATGTGTAGACAATTTTATTTGATGTCTTTGTGAAGCTTTAGAAAGATTTATTATCCATTTTCTCCAAGGTTTCATTTTATCATCTCATATTACGAATATTCTATCTTATTAACGTCAATTTAGATATTTGAGAATATTGTAATATTTTAAGAGAAAAAGGCTCACTTTAGAAATTATCTATTTTTCATTTCAAAATAATTGTTGTAAATAACACAAAGGTCCTAACCGGAAGTTTGAATATGAAGATATCAATCTTTGAAAATCAATAATTTTAAGACCCCGGAGGATTTATTGTGTTTGTTTGGTAGAAGACAGACCTAACAAACCCTAAACTCCCAAAGATTCATACTTCAAAATCCAGAACGCAAACATTGGAAACTTGAAAGACTTTGGGAGTGCCCCAAATTTTAATATCACGAATAGAACAGGCACATAAAGTTCGACTGCATGTGCAATGTGTGCCCACAACCCTGATGCCTGATATTTCCAACTGCTTACGCCGAAATGATATCAATCTAAGGACCTCCTTCCCACGCCGTAGTTACACATGCGTCGTTCGGTTACAGAAACAGCGTGCCAGCCCGGTGCGCCAAAGTTTCCAATTCAATTCGACGCCGGGAAATTCCCGGCCATGAAGGGTCTCAAGATGTGGCATGTTTAGATGTTGATAGCCCAGATACGAACTGATATCGCCAACGTCTTATTGCATCCTACTCGGCACACTTCCACAACTAGACCATTCTAGGACAAGTGCACGCTGAAGTAGAACGAGACGACCCCAAGATTTCGCAAAGATTTCAATTTATATCAACTTCTAATACACCCTCTATATATGAGGTCATATATATCGTCGCAATCTAGTAAGCTGCCGGCTTTATTACTTTCGCATCCTGGCAACACTGGTAACAGTCGTACTGGTTTGTAAGGAAGTCGGAAATGGCGGACGGCGCACAGCCTGCTCCAGCCCCAAAAAGAGGCCATTAGACTAATTGATAAACCGGGATGGGATGACTCTGGATTTTTCCGTGCAGTGGTCGGAAAATCTTGTTCGGAATAAGGCGGCACGGAGTAATAAGAAAGTGGGATAAGTTGAGAAAATAACATGCATATTGCACGTCATTTCGGAAAGCATTGGCCATCATTTACATGAAAATATCTTAGCTATTTAAAACGACGTCCCCAGGACGTCGTATTATTTATAGACAAGCGTCCTGGGAGCAACGCCGGCGCCGGGCGTAGGTTATTTGTCACTAGCGAGACGGGTGGGACATGTAAATTATTCTTTTCGCTTCGCCTCCGATGCTTTTCAGACCACTTCAGACACGTGGGCGTGTTTTGCAATCCGGATGCACGCTCGTAGGTTTCGCGCATTTTTGACGCATAGCGCCTGGCTGCATACTTATTGAAATACGCAAGCGGTAAGACCTTAAGGCTGGCAAAATGAGGAGCTGGAGAGTGGGCAAGGGGTGATTATAGGAAAACATGCTTGTAGGGAAGGCGACTTGGTGCGATAAACCAAGCTAAGTGGATGAGAATGCAAGAACATGATATATATGATACACGTGCAGAGTGTCCTTGTTCTACTACGACTCTTAACTTTTAATCTTTCTCCCTCTACCAACTGCTCTAGTATCGCCCAATCTCTTTATCAACTACTTCTCTCCAACTCCACTATGAATTGTGGCGTTAGTGGAAATAGTATCTAATCAAACTTTACTAGTACCACCACATATTTCTATCTCCTCCGACTTCAAGCAATAGTGATTGTACTCGTGTTGAAAGTTATAGTATTTGATAGAATCAAAACAAACTTTAGGTTCCTACTTGGTATTATACTATCCTTTGCCACAACCTCCTTTCACTACCTCTCACTCTTGCAATTACTCACTGCTATCTTAAACCCACTTTGATTACAGTCCACTCTTACTACTAGCCCTATTCGTCGACTCCTAGAAAGATGTGTGCTGTCGAGAAACGATGGAGACTCTGAGTGACCCTTTTACTAATTTTAAGTCACCCATGGGACCCTCCCTTTCTCGTCGATGATGGGATATAACTGATCCCAACGTTTTTTTTTTCTATAATTCGGATTGTTGGTGATTTGCACCCATATCCGAAAATTGTCGACCCCTAACACAACCTAATTGAATTTAACCTAACTTTACGACCTCGTTTTTTCTTTGCCACTACCATCCGCTCTCACAACAAGCATTGTTACTTCCACCCAGTAGAACCCTTATCAAAACCTAGTTGGAGGTGTAAATGTAGTAGTGTGAGTAGAGGTAGAAGGTAGACATCATGCGAATCATACGATTAAAAGCCTGTGGCGGCTTGGGGTAAAAATATAAAGAAAAAAAAAGCAGCAGGGACGTTTGCGTGCGGTTACAAAACCGGAAAAATTAGAGAGTCTCGTTCTAGAAGGACAAAGGACGCGCGCTGCTAGACAATGGCGAGCTCAAGTATGTGCGAGTTCTTCTTCTCTTGCGTGCAGATTCATCACCATCGTGGGGGATGTCGTGTATCCATCACTTGGAAATAATAAAACTCGACGCAAGAGCGGAAAGAGTGATGCGCGAGAAGAGTGAAGATGTGCAGAATGCACTATAAACTCCTCCGTGGAAAGGATTTTCATAAAGCATGCACGGTGCACATTGACAATACGAATTTCCACGGTGCACTGATGGGAGAGACGAGAGTGGTGTTGGTCTCTCCCGTTGCCGCCTTCGTCGCCGCCGTCACTCGTGCGAAAACCAGAATTCAAACACAAACGGACCAGAAATGCTTTTATAAATTATTCAAGGTGTTTGTATTGATCCGCATACCTACGGCATCCCGCAGTCGCAAAGCATCTCGTCTGTGGCGCATTCCACTTCTCGCAAATTAGCGCGAAATGGACCATAATGGTTTCAAGATTCTAGGAGCTATTAGAGACAATTTTTAAGGATCATCGATGTATTCCTTGGTCAAAAAATTTCCAAAAAGGATCCGAATAGTTTATCTCTCCCGTGTATTTCAATGATCCATGCTCCATCTCTTGATATATCTTTTGCATTTCCATGGGAAGAACCCATAACCCATCCATTATTTCAACAAGCAGCAGCTCGCAAATTATCGCGAAATGGACCAAGATGTGTTCAAGATTCTTATAACTACCAGAGGTAATTTTTATGGGTTATCGGTATACTCAATCCTCAAAACATTTCCTGAAAGAATCAAAATGGTTTATCTCTCTCGTGTATTTCAATGAGCGTAGGAATTTCCAGTAAGCCATGGGTTTGTTCCTCAAGATTCTATTATAAAACGAAAGACAATTACTTTCATTTGAAGGGTATCAAGATTCTAGGGCGTCCTAAGGAAGTTTCGTACGGGTATTTTATTATCGATGATTGATCAAAATGATATATTTTGGGGTATACAAATATCTTTTGTATTTCCGTGAGAAGAATCCATAACCCATCAATTAATTCAATTCATGTTTATATTCCGAAATTCAAGATAGGCATATTCCTTGGTGACGTTTTAAGATTCTAGGACATCCCAGGAATATTTATTTTATGATCATTTAATCAATGTGTTCATATTGCCGTGAACTCAGTAGGCCAGTGTGTCGTGCAGTGAACGCGCCCGGCCCGCTAAAGGTACTAAAACGTCGTGGAAATATGATATCTATTGTATTGTCATAGGAAGAACTTATAACCCATCCATCAAAACAACTTACGTTCATATTCAGAAATTTAAAGTAGGCATGATTCTTGTGATGGTTTTATGATTCTATGATTGAATGAGTTCATATTTTCGTGAATCCAGTAGTCTACCAGAGATACAGCCGAGCAGAGAACACGCCCAGTCCGCCCAAGGTAATAAAACGTCGCGGAAAAATCAGAAAGATTACCGGCCGACATCTACCCGTTTTCTATGTTAAATGTAGACTGGGAAGTAGTAGTAGTAGGAAGTAGTAGAAAGTGGAAAGTAGTAGAAGCTTATATGGTGTAAATAACCCAAATATAAGTGATTATAATTTCTTGAATATGATATCCCTACATTGGGCTCTACCTTTTGCTGTTCTCATGGAATTTGTATGTGTCCGGTGAAAGAACCTAGGTCCACTTAAGTCTAATTATTCAATATAAGAATATAGTTTTAAGAGTTTCCAATCTTCAAACAACATTTTTGAAGAGTCTTAAGCTCATTTATGAGCTCATTTCTCAAAACGTCCATTGATGATAGAAACAATGGAAGTTTTTCTTAGCTGCAATTTGTATGCTCCTTGCTAAATTTCAGACTGGAAATACCCGAGGCTTTAACCTTTGCTCTCGCCCACCTCCCGAATGCCCGTCTATCCAGAGGAAGACCCCTCCGGCCACCCACTGGCTTGATGGCCGTCGATGTCGTAACGTAAACAAAATTTCGTTTCGCGCACAAAATTCCACTCTGTCAGCCGTGACACAATCACGCAGAGCACGCCGCCACGAAAATGGCGCGCTTGAGAAGTGGGCCAAGACACAAAAGGGTGGAAAAGGCAGACGGTATGCTTTTCGGGCCCAGCCAGCGTCGTAAACTACACCGAGCGTAATACGAACGCAAATGGGCACGGGCTTGAGCTGGGCCTAGTTATACTCCCGCTCGGACATGATTGCGGTAACACTTGGTCGAAGATTGGCGAGGTGATTTCTAAGGGCGTCGAAGACTCGAACGGCACTAAAAAGAACTGCGTGCCACGAGTAAACATTGGCTATTCAAACGCTTTTCAGGCGAGTCATCGTACCTTCATTATCACATACATCTTCCGGCTATGGAACACCTCACCAAATGCGGTAGAATAAAAAAAGACGTTGTTGTTAGAGTGAGTTTAGGGTTAAATTTAGACAAATGACCCTGTCAAAGTTAAGAGAAGCGGATATTTTTCAAATCGTTTAAACTGGTAAACATTTAATTGTTGACAAATTAGTTCTGTCTATCTACTGTTTAGTTCAGCCCATTTATATTTTTTGTTCTCCTATTTGTCAAAATACTGTGCCCCAAATGAGAAAAGTTTTCTCAGCGAAATCCCAAGAATGTGGATACTTTTTGTTTTATTAATAACCAAAACCTAACTCTAGATAATTGCATTTTGTTTATTTCAAATGCCACCTGATTGAATTTCGGTGCTTTTCCCGTTTTTCGGTTACATTTCCGTTTAGTTTATACGAAATTTCACTCCAGTTTTTTTCCTTTCTGAAGCACATTGCCACAACCAACATCCGTGCTCGTGGATGTGGTAGCTGAGTGGAAAGTAGACGTGACCTATGCACATAATTTACGACGCGCCCGAAACGTCAAAATGCGCGCGCCCGGCACTGACCACACGTTAAGAAAAGGCACGTACCGAGCCTGAAATATTAACGTATATATGTATATACTAGTATATTGAAAATGCTCTTGGTGCTAGCTAGTGAGGTTATAACCAACTAGAGCGCGTTCGCATCGAAAATATCACGCCGAAAACGGTTCGCCACGGCCACGAAAACATCGTTGTGCTTGTTTTTCTTTTTTCGTCTACATTCTCTTTAAAATATTCTTACTTCTAGAGGCTATACTTCCACACGTACAAAACCTACAAGGAAACGACTTTATATCTGAATCAAAGTAACACGTTAGATTAATTTCAGTTATGGTGTGTTAAATACGATTCCTACGGTTAGGCTAGATTAGGTTATGTTGGATTACGTTACGTTATGTTATTTTAGTTGTTTTAGGATAGGTGAGAATAGATTCTAGTACGCTATATGAGGATATGTGTGGTTATGTTAGGTTATGTTAGGTTAGGTTATGTTAAGTTGTGTCAGGTTATGTTAGGTTATGATAAGTTATCGCAGTACAGTAGATCATATATTCACCATATGGCTAATTAAATCAACGAATGATTGCGAGAGACAAACCTCTTTACCTAGGATGAATTGACGTCGAAAATGCAATTGGTAAAGTACTTAGATGTGGAGCTATCTGGAAGGACACGGGATCGGTGCCAAGCTTAGGCATCGTTCTTACCGGCGACTTCGACTTCGAGCTTCTAGGCCTATCCTTGCTTGACAAATATGAAGAAAAGAAGATGAAGAAACTCGAAGAAACAACCTATCTCCGTTTATTACATGAGTCGCACAGAGGAAACCACGAAGCGAGGCGCCGCGACGCCGCCGGTATGAACGACATCTTATTAGACAATGCCAAGAGATATACAGAGAAACTTGAAACAGAGGAATCAGCAAAAACTGCAGGTCAAAGGTGTTCCAAACAAGACAGGAAGTGAAGCAAGGAGGAAGTGTAAGTTCACTACTTTTTATAATATATATGAACAATATACTTGAGAAGGTGATGGTCAAAAGTAGAAGTGGGATACAGACAAATGAAGGAAATAGGTATAAGGTCATGTGCATTTCTCGATGATATTGCGGTGCTTGCCAAAAGAATACACGACCTACATAATAAATTGACCATATGAGACGATGAAACTGGGTTAGGTAGGAATTGTGATTAAATGTATGCTAGGTTATGCTACGATACGTTAGGGCAGGTTAAATTATGTTAGGTTATGCCAGGTTATGATAGTTTATGGTATTTATGAGACCTTAAATTTTGTTAAGTTACACTTAATTAGGTTAGGTTTTCCATTTGGGTTAACTATCGAAATTCTATCTCTTTAAAATATTGTTTTTACAAATTAAAGTGCTATACACAAAAACGCGTAACGTAATAATTTATATATTTAAGTGTAAATACAACACCATAAAACATTGCTCGTGGAGTTGATGAGATTTCCTTTTTTGCCGCCAGATATTTTTTGTGCTACCTTGTGGACGTTTGTAATTTGATTACTTTGAAAAGGTCTATTATATTCGTCGGCTAACATGTCGAGCACTAGTCGGGGTGCGCTATTGTTCTTCCAGTGAAAGAGTACTTTTGAAAGATGATCGAAAAGAGGCGGAAACCGGAGAACAGTACGCGGAAGGGAATTGAAGATAATAGAACTGGAAAAGTTCTAACAATATATATTAAATGGTTAGAGACAGTCACACAAATGTCTATATTACCATGATTGTGTACAAATAGAATATAGCAGTTATTTCATCATTTTAGGTTATTATGGGAAATGAAGGTAGTTACATTTTATAAGTTAGGAATGAGTCGGTTAATGGTTGTACTAGAAACTTAGTATTATCTCTGGTATTTTAGTTTATATTTAATTATGAATAATATCTTTTAATCGTATATATCTTTTATTTTTAATAAATTGCCGCGTTGTGGAACTAGGTACTCGTTGGATCACCACAGTTAAGCAACGTCGGACGTAGCTACGCATTGGATGGATGACCACTTGGTCTCCCCACTCAACAAGCGGCTGCGGCATCGTCCGCGAACTCCTGACTTCGCGGTAAAAACGCGTACGAAGGTTGGGCGATTCGCTTGCAACGGTCCCTGGAAAAACCCATATGCACAAGAGTTCAGAGCAGTACCATCAGTAGCGAGAGCGGATAGGGCCGGGAGAAAGTTACTAATCCCTTACACCACTATGTGGTAGAAAAAGGTTGTTGATTAATTTAATTTTATGAAGATTTTCTTAGAAATTATAAAATAATCATATTGCTACTTTTCGTCTATAGTTAGTTTTGGATTGATTTCATCAGGATTAGGTCTAGACGTAACCTAAAAAACTTGTTTTTCCTAAAAAGAAGATCCATCTCCCCCGTAATAGAATGTCACACAAAATAATGAATAGACGAGGGAGGAAATGCAATCTAGCGTGAAGGTTTTGCGGTGGAAGCCTAACATACACGGAAGATGTTGGAGACACTTCCGGCATCTGACTGCTGAAATTCGGTGGGTGATTATCAACAAATATTTTATGTGACAGACTGACATCTGGCGTTTCTCACCGCACTGCTCTAGTTCTAATGGGACACTTTTCCAACATTTTGACGCGGGTAAGAAATGCGCAATAATTAAACATGTCAGATCGATAAACTCAAGACCCAAAAGGCCCATACACTACGAATTCGCCATTAGAACCGGTGTTAATTTTAGATATTGCAACTCTAGCTACACAAGATAGCGTAAACTTTAGTTTCCGGTTGTATGTGTGCATGGAGATGACGCAATGAGTGAAATATCGATTCGGCAAGTATTCCCACGAGTAGAAGCGGTGAGGGAATAACAAAAAAACATGTAAATTGCTATGTATAATCAACTACCCTTTCCTACAATTTGAGATTTGTATTTCATTACATGCTAAATTTTGCCCAAGCAGGAACAATATTTTTGTAATCCCGATACCAAGGTCCTAGATATAAGTAGTGGACTCGGCTACTTTTGTGGAACCATCTAGAAATGCATCCTCAATTTTCCACTAGTTTTCTGTATTTTCTGTATTCACAATTAATTTTCTACACTAGAAATTAATTAAATTTCGGGAATGCCACACTATGACTGTCTAAACTGACTATGGCCATATAAGACTTTCTAGATCAGCAGAATACCGAAAAATAACATGGATACTATAGTCCTAGATATCAGTTAAAGGTGCTAGTACTTTTATAGCTAGTGGTAGCCCAAATATTCATTCTTAGAACTATTATTAATTTCCGGCAAAGCATCACTGAGCTTAGAGAAACTTTGATTTTCTTCCACAATTAATTAAACTTCATACATCCATGAAAAAGTAGGAAGAAAATTCTGAATATTCTAGTTTATATCAACATAATCTAATGCAAGGAATATATGGACGGTCCTAACACCTTATTAACGCTATCTGGTAGTACTCTATGAATCATTTAGCAGTAATTCTAGATTATTCTAGATATTGTAATATCGTAGACTTCAACTTCCGGTCGGATATGAATATGAAGATATTGCAATAAATGAAAATGAATGAAATAAATGAAATATCGACCCGGTAAATATTTTCGTCCTTAAAATGCCATGAAAAAATAACAAAACCAATAAATTACAATGTAAATAGTCCTTTTCTTTAATTTGAGATGTTTATAAATAAATGCTAAATGTGCTAAATGCTAAATTCGTTAAATACCGAAAAATAATCTTATAATCGGGAAAAGGTAATAGCTATGACTAGAAGATTTTTGGAGTTTTCTAGAGTCGTCTAGTGGTATACTGGAAATTCATCAATAGAACTACTACTATTTTTTTCCAGAATAAATATTGATTCTTCCCTCAATTAATTAAACTTCGTTCATAGATGAAAATCCATCGTTAATAATCAAATATTTTAGAATTTTCTGGAGTATATCTGTAAAAACTGAGGCCAGATGTAAATGGAAGATTCTACCACCTTCCTAACGCCATCTGGTGGTACTGTTTGATTCATTCATTCAGCAGAACTGCCGCGCTGATAATTTTGATATTGTAAAACTGAAACATCGAAAACTTCAACTTCCGCTTGGATATGTACATGAATGTGACGCAATAAGTAAATTATCGATTCACCAAGTATTCCCACCGAGCAGAACTCGAAAAGGAAACAACAAAAACATGTAAATTACAACGTAACTACTCGAGGATAGGGAGGAAGCAAATGCAACAAGAATCTAAGTGGAAACATGAACTGTCTCGTATTACATGCGCCGTGCGTACTTTGTTTTTGTTCGTTTCTATTACGTTTTAAAAGAGCGCCGACGACGGTAGCGTGCGTTTCTTTAGGCTTGTGTTATTTTAAAACCATTTTCGAGCATAAAAGGAAATCCCTTTGCCGGCGGCTTGGAAAAATATTCAATGCATTTGAACTTGAGCATTGTATGCCGGGCTGGTTTGGGCCAACTCCCTGGCAAACGTTTTGCGGTGGCACCGGCACCAGCAGCGGATGGAGAAAATAAGATGCGCATCTTTTGCGTTGCGAAATTCGACTCGAGTTTTCCAATGCGCATTGCGCGCCAACTATTCTACGGTGGAAAGTTATCGCCGCAGACAATTCGACAATTCCCATACTATTATTGTGCGCTGGATGGATGGAATACTGAATGAGCTCAGGTCCAGGCATGCGTTAAATTTTCCACGTTAGTTTTCACCGCCTACGAGGCGCATAGGAAACCGTATTATTTCCTTATAATGATGCCATTTGCAGACTATTAATATTTTGCTTTTATTACATGGAATACTTTATTATATAAAATAACAAATGTTTAAAATGAAATTAATAAAATGTAATTTCTCTAAATAATTCTCTAAATAAGTTCGAAGTTTCCCGTTAGTTATTTTATGTTTTAATATAATAATATCCCATATTTTAATGTCTATCGACCTCTGTGGGTCTTTCCGACATGGATATGTTTTATTATTTTTATTTGTATGTTTTTTGTATTGTTGCTATTTACAAGTATGTTTGTGTTTATACAATTGTTTGTTGGTTGGTGAGAGTTGTGGATGTATGTTGTTGTTGTTGTGATTGAGAGTAGTTCTCGCAGTGAATTGCAGGTGTCAGTAGAGTGATGTATGAAGTTGAATGTTTGAAGTTGGATGTTGTGTTTGAAGTTGAGAGTTTTACGTAGTGTGTTTGTGTGTGTATGTTTGCATATATGTGTGCGCGTGGGTGAGTGTGTGAAGTTCTTGTGTGAAAAATAATCACACTGTGAGATGCCCGCCCCGAGGATTCGAACCTCGTCCGCTGGCGTGATACGCCAAAGTGCCACCCACTAAGCTACCCGGACGGGCTTTGTGTTTTATTTACTTTTATAATTTATTTTATGTAGGACTATATTTAGAAATGTGATGATTATGAGTTGAAAATGCGCTTATGGATATCATTTGAAGCGAAGCATCCTGTCCTCTGAATCTTAGCGGCCCTTCACACTGCTGGTTTCAGGCTTGGATCTTGTATGACTACTGTTAGGCCCGTAGCAGAAAAAATAGCTGATGCTATTTTCTGTGAGCACAAAGGTGACCTTGTCGTACGCACGCGATCGTTGACAACTGTTTCGTCGTTTGTAAGACAGTGGAGTGCAGGGATGAATCACGAAGTGGACAGTGTGGGATCCATGTAATAACTGACTTTATTCTTTAATTCTAAACCTAACGCTACATACTAATCACTTAATTCTAATGGTGCATTACGTCACAGTAGCAAGAGTCCGGAAGATAAGGAATTTATCTGGAATTCCGGATCTCTGCTAATGACCGCGGCAACATTATCTATTCCTAATTGTAGCTGTACAAATAAACATGTACATTAATATTGTAAGATTTAAATTCTTAGCAATACATATTAATACTATAAACATTCGTATTCTTATGAAAGGGATTTGGTTACTTATACCCATTATGCCCAGCGTAATCACGCTTTTTGTTTACATTTACGTAAACATGCTAGGGAGCGGACGACCATGAGGAAACAAGACATTCTAAATACACAGGATACTTAGAAATGATACATGTAAAACATAATAAAACAATTTTAAAAACTTATTAACTTATTGCTTCAATTAGGGTTCCGCATAACGAAAAACAGCGCATCGACGCTCTAACTGGTTATGCGTTTGCATAAACAACTAGATTTGTTGGTTCATTATATTTAAAATGAGTTAGTTAGATATGTAAGTTTAGTTCAGGACTATATAATATTAAGCTTTACAATGTTCGTGGTGATAACGAATCTCTTCAATGAAAAGTAGGGAAGATCACATGAAAAAATACGAAAATATTCGAACATCTGTGCGTAAGAAGTAATACATATATCAAAGGCCTTCTTAGCTTGAAAAATCCAGATCGACAAAGGCACGCTATGCTCTTAGCGACCTTTCATATTGCCACCTACAGGCATCGAGTTTCTATTTTTCATTTTTTCTGACCACTGATTTGAAAGGAGATACTTTGACACTTCGTGCCTAGGTGACTAATGAATTTAAAAATAAATGAAGCGTCAACTACTTTTAAATGCATTAGTCAGACAAGACTAGACTCTGAAGCCAAACCACGCGGGTTTTTTGTTTGAACGTCGCTTCTTGTTAGTCTGAACGACGCTTTAGGTGGACGCTACAACTAGAATTAGCGTCATAATTGAATCCGCGTGTTTGACCAAAATCTCTTGTCTACTTGCATGTTTATTTCTAACAAATGCGCTCTACTATTTCTCCTTTCTGGTTCCTCTGAATTATATGTAACCCTTCTCTTTGCTGTTCCAGCCGTCACTCAATAACAGATGGCAATTATTTCGAATTATACTTTGGAAATGAATACGATCAATATGAGTGATGGGAACCGTTGCCGTTGTGCACGGTCGTTGTATATTTTTTAAGTCTTTCTAAAGCTTTTATGAAGGCCAATAGACAGTATGGATATTGGAGAGAAAAGGAATATTTTTGGACAGCAAGACTGCTATTGAAAGATAGTTTACGACGTGCGCATTTAGCGATTTGGGTGGTTTTGGAGAGCGATCCGATGGTGTATTGTTTAGGCACGTCCGGTGGTACCATCTTATCGTTAACAACCTCCCGCTGATCGGGTAGGTTAGACTTACGAGTGGCGAAATATGCATCGCATATGTTTGAGCAAAGCTGTGCAGAAGGTAGCGTTTCGTGAATCACCTTGTAGGTCTTGAGAGAGAGCGAGTGCTAGGCGGAATGTGCCCGGATTGGCCGAGGGTAGACCAGAAAAGTGGATGTACGAAGTTGGGATGTATGGCGTGGGAAGTTGGGAGAGTGAACCTCAGGCAAGGTGTTGTAACATTTTCAAATAAATTTAGTCACAATCCAAACTTCGACGTGGCAACTTCTTTCCGCAGCTCAGTCATCTCTGTCAATGAACGGGTAGTTCGAGTCCTGATCAAATAAAAGACAACAATGAGTAAAACAAATTGTACAATGTTCTACTTTATTATAAATAAAATAATTGTATTTATGGGATGGTACCCAGCATAAGAAATTACAGCCGAAGGCGCGTGCTGTACCCTTACGAGTCAGGAAAGGGATTTCCCAGCGATTTGTATACACTACATTTTCTACGACTACTAAATGTGAAAATAAAAATTTCTTAAAGAAAACGATTCTGAAATGTGTACATTACACAACAGAAGTACAAAGTTATAGCAATTCTGTCTATAGTGAAAAAGAAAAGGATACGATACATATTTATTTCTTTTCAATTTAATTTAATACAAAAGACCTGCATTTTAAGTGGTTATTTTATGCAAGAATGAAACTACTAGATCAAATACACATTCATCTAAAATTTCACCACTATTCGATTACTCTATTGCCATGTTTAACTTCATGCCAACTTGCACAAGAATGGGTGTAAATAATCAAATAACAACTCTTGAAATTGAATTGAATACAAACTGTGGTGGGCATGAAATTAATCAACCTAAACGCATACGAATATAAATTTGTAAACAGCGCGGAAACCCCCTAAAATTTGATCGTTTCATTCGCAGCAAAATGCAGTAAAACTGAAAACCGTTGTTTCATTGCCAAACGCAGAAAAGCATCGCGTTTCAACGAAGCACAACACCAGCAACAGCAGTAGAGCAAGCCGGTGTAATGAAATGAAATGTTGCTTCGTTTGCCGTGGCACAATTCGCGCACATACTCTGCACATTTTCACGCGTCTGCACACCGCTGCTGAGTTTTTCGGAAATGGACTCGTATTGTTCATGGGTTTATGTCGACCATGTTGTGTGCTATCGGTGTGTGTCGTTCGCGCCGACGGTAATTTAGCATTTTAAGAAAACATTCAGTAATATATGGTCTTACGTTTATCATCGACTAGAATGGAATATAAATTTTGAGTACAGTCTGTTATCGAATTCAATAAAATACGGCATATTTCGATTTTATGATGATTATTTATGCTCTACTAACTATTATAGATATATGCAGCCGATAATAAAAGTAGCAACAGTAAAAAGAGCCGTTGTTGAAGTTGACAGGACATTGATTAAAACCGAGGATATTCAATAGCGTGACGAAATTTAATTTAATCGATATATTAACTGCTAACAAATAATTAATTATTAACTATTTGCTTTGTTGAATGTTTATATTGTTATGGGTGAGTATTAATTATTAATCTATTTTCAAAGGATTAACAAAAACATGAAATTTCATTTTAATGAAAACTCTGGAATTGTATTTATTACATTTTTATAAAATTCAAACTCTTTTAACTACGAGTAAATTTTATGAAAATTAAATATCTATATTAGTTTCTTTCATTTTAATGTTAATGCTCCAACATTGACAAAAGAATGAATTATTAAGATATCAACGATTGAGAGGTATTATCAAAATATAATTTATGCATGACGTGGCAGAAGGAACTTGTTCTGATTGGTTGGTGGTCATTTTATGTTTGCGTGGCTATTTTGGCCCCACCGTTTTTAGTACGGGTATATTTAACAAAATGTATTTGGTCCGGAGACCTGGTCATCGACCTATCTTGTCCTTCTGCCCTTTATATACAATTTATTGTGGGATACATTGCTTTGGTACATGTGTATGTATGTGTGATTTTACAACGTGTTTGATATTACAGTAATGGTCATGTTTTTGTTGATAGTATGGTAATGTTTGTGGTAGTAGTGTGTTTAGTTTTCCTCCGTGATGATGTAGAGAATTATGTGTAGTACAATGTAGGTACATCGTGAAGTGTAGTTTTGCTTGTTGCTTCTTATGATGTGAATTTTTGATTAATGTTAATTTATTAAAGTTTTTCTTTATCAATTTGGAATTTTAGAGTGAACCTTCCATTCAGCCCAGATGGGCCTGTTAATTTAATGACTTCATAAGTTGAATATGTTCGAAGAGGTGTCAAAATTTTGAACTGCACATGATTTTACATATTTTCAAAGCATTTATAAGTACTTTAGTCAATAAATGCTTTTGAAATACAAGACATTAATGAATGTTTTCAGATATATGTGTCATATGAGGTTGTGAATTGGTGGCATCTTCCATTGAGAAAAGTATCGATACGTAAAGTATCGATGTACTGTCGATACTTAACTATACGTTATAGAACGATGCGTAGCAAAGTGAAGTATTGATATATTTAAATTTTTTGAATGTGTCGGGGTTGATAAGTAAGTAGATAACTTTTTATTTTTTGGCATTTAACAATATCTTTACGGAAAGCATTCGCCAGTAGTCATTTACATTACATAAAAAAAACTCAACAATAATTTACTACTAATATTTACAACCAAAGTAAATAAAAATAAAATACAACTGTTGTATTCCACCCCACTCTATTGAGTCATACCTCTCCTCCGCTTCCCTTCCTCCTGCATAATTTGCCTCACTATTGTCACTCTTTCCCCTCCCTCTACCAACCACTCTCCTACATTCCCACCCGTACTTCCCAAACCATTCAACATCCCCTCACATACAGACAGATGACACACACCTCATGTACTCATACCCCATCCATACCTTTCTGCCCTGCTCTTCAGTTCCACATGTTGCTCTGGCCATAATCCTTTTCTCTTCTGCGGTCATATTCTTTTTATAAATATAAGCGGGTCTCCGTGCTATTGATTGGATTAGGCCGTATCCTGGGTTATACGCACTGTTTCCGATACATTCTTGGCGCTTCTGCTCTTCCACCTCTTGAATGCTTGAATGGTTTGTGCGTGAAAGTGTCACGCACCAACCATTCAAGCATTTCCTCCGCTTAACATTGGTTTCACTGCCTGTTCAGATACACCCACATTCTCATACTCCCTTTTTCTGCTTTCTCTCCATCCACTCACCCCTTTTCTGGCACACCATTCCCATATATCCTTCACCAATCTCCCGGTCCCCATTCCCTTCAGTTTCTCCTGAAGTTTATAATAAGTTGGGGTAAGATGTCCTTTTTAGTAAGGTTGCCAGATGATAGGCTTTCAGATTTGGTTGATTTAATTTCTTTTTCTTCAGAATTTCCATTATTCAGGGAGAAAATATAGGTTTGTTTCTAATACCATCAATTTTAATGGTTTCCAAAGAGGTTCCAAGACGTTTGCAAAGTGAGAGGCGCGAGAATTTATGGGGGTGGGTACTACAACGAGCATGGAATGGTACCTGTTTCCGCAAGAGTTTGAGAAATTGCGGAAATTGCAAGTAACTCGTAAGAGCGAGGAAAGGGCATTCCATGCGAGTTGTTCACTATACTTTTTCTAGGACTATTATGTGTGAAAATATTAATTTCCTAAAATTAACAACAAGACAACAACAAGAGTAGAAAAAATATTTCTTAAACATGGGGGGCCACCAAAAAAGTGTATCAAAGAAAGGAAGGCGCAGCTGCAATAAATTTGGAAATCTGTGCTCATTGTATTTTTGATTCTCATAAATATTTGTATTCGGGTTATTTAGATCATGCTATTATTCAACTGATGATGGGGATTTCCTTTCGAGAGCCCGTTAAAGGTATATTTTATACGGGTTCGCATATGATAGTTTCCGTACACACAAGTGTAACAATGATTGCTTGAAAGTCAATACCACAGTAATTTTTTTGGTTACGTCAGCTGAACTAGTACCATATTAATCGGTATGTGGAACATATGTTAAGACATTAACTTTATAATTACTTCTAATTTACATGCGAATAATTGAACAAATCAATGACTAATCACTTTGGATATATAACTTTCACGATCTATTATAAAATAATTCAATTTATTAGCTTACAGGGATAATTTTCTAAACCAAAGTAAAACTATGTTAAGTATAGGCAATTTTGTTAAAAACTGCATTTGCATTCTATTACAGTTACATGTAAAATATGAAGGCATTAATCCTAAAATCACTTACTAAAAGTAGATACATGTCTTCAAAAGTCCTACCATGGGTGATACCATGGAATGTTATCAAACAAAGCAATTTATCTATCAATTACTCAAACTTAAGAGCTTTAAACATACATAAATTATTAGAGTGTTTGCATTTAGGTTAAATTTATACTCTATCATTTACCCCCGAGTACGAAATACCAGAAAATTAGAATCAATATTCGACAATACTTGAAAGGAACAATAGCCACTAAAGCAAATCAAACATAATCAACCTTCATTGTCGAAAAAATAATCAAACATGTTTGTATGATACGCATACAATAAATAATCAATAATTCAATCTAAACCAAGCGGCACAATAAAAGGACGACCAATATTTTTCATCGGAAAAAATATTCCGACCACCGCCTAAAACAACACAAGTCCACGACAATAAACGAAAATAAAGCTGTATTGTTTCTTTCAGCGTGGTTAATGTGTTAAAATTGCCCCAAAAATAAACTATTAAAAATTCAATGGTCGGAAAGCGATGGCCGGAAGAGAAACGAACGCATAAATTGAAAGGTAATGGCAATCTAAATACAATTTGTGCTTACGAGTGGCGGGAGGAGTGACTATATTCAGGCAGAAACGGGGGACCAGACCAGGCATAAGGTCATTAGAGTGTTATGATTTTTTAATGATTTCCAAAGTTGCGGGGAGGAAACGGGCAGAGAGTTTGGGAACCCACGACAATTCCACGTTGGCGCGCGTGCTCGTGTTTGTGCATATATCCCGCCGATGTGTATACGGAATACCCCGGAAACGGTTGGTTTGAAGGGAAACAGTGGGTTTGGAGAGCGGTCTGGTGATGCGAGATGGCTGAATCTTTAATGCTAATGTGCGCGACCGTCAGCCGCCCGGCTCCTCCACCAACTGCCACCAGCGACGACCAACGCGACGCGACGTGCCACCGCGGCGCGGGTCGTTCGCACAATTTCATAATGCTTTTTATAATTGTGATAACTTCATTTCGGGCGCTTAATCGCCGGAGTCGTTACGGTGATGAGCAAGCGTGAGCATTAAAATGTTCGGCCTGCATGACAGCCGGGGACGAGGTGCTGCTTGAGGGGTGTCATTAACTTCGTTTATTAAATCAATTTATTTGATTTACAATGGGGGTGGAGACAAGCTTTTCATTTGATTAATTGTGTTTAATGATCATTTTTACCTTAAATTTAAACAATTAAACTTAGATATAAAAAGCGTCAACATCTTAATTATGTATAAACGTCAATACTTTTATCAATATATTGAAAACAACAAAATGTTAAAAATTATTTCAAAATAGATATGTTGTGTTTTAGAAATTTCGTTTGATTTATGGCAAGACTTATATTTTGACGAACAGCGCACCGATGCTAAACGTTTAAATCAGGAAACAGGAAACAGGAAACAGGAAAACTAGGCAACTCTTTGAGTGTGGCTATATCTCTTAAGAAGTAAATATAGCAGTGGTGACACCTATCGAATGAAATTCGCAGTAGCTTTAGTAAATTATATGTTGTTATGTGTTATGACATAGACTCTAGATTTAAATACGTATATTAGATTTTATTTGGTTGATTAATTATTATTATTATTTGTATTCGGTCCGGAGACCTGGCCATCGACCTTCACTGGTCCTTCAGCTTGAATAAATATGTTTATTGTGTTTGTACATATTACAAGTTATTGAGATTTTTTGTTTTTGTATTTTTGATATTGTTGTTATTATTGTGATGTTGTGGCTTGTTGGGTGTGAGTGATGTGATAATGAACTTGTTAGTGGAGTCTTGTTGTGTGTGCGTGTTGTATTTTCGTGAGTTGCGCATTGCGATTGTTGAGTTGTGCCTTTTGTTGTCGGTATAGATTAATATTGTGATTTTAAGAGTATGCGAATTTGTAATTAATGTGAATTAATAGAGTGATTTTAGTGGGGTGCCCACCCCGAGGACTTGAACCCCGTCCGACTACGTGGTAGATCGAAACCGTACCAACTGAGCTACCCAGGTGGGCTTGTTTGTTTGATTTTACCGAGCATTTTATTCTTACTGTTTATTACCTCTGTTTTATTCTTTTTCAATGACCCTGCTCCTCTTCCTTTTCGGTAGGCTTCCTGCTTGTTCGAGATGCTTTATATTTCTTCCGACATCGACGTCCATGATTATAACCACTTCTTCGGTGATGTTCTTGAATGTAATTAGTCATATTAGAGACTAATACTAATGATTAAAAGAAGAATTTATTTTACTCTTCATCCACCAGCATCAAATCCAGGAATTTTGTGGTCAGCAGTCATCGAACCATGAATTTCCTAAATTAAATATGAGTGATATGCAATGTTTCTTACAATGTGTAATTGCCTAAATCTCAATCGCAGATAGAGTTTTTATAATGTAAGATAGTAGGAACAAACTTGCAACTTTGTGATAGGTCTCTTGAGAAAAGTTAACTCAATCAAATTTTTTAATACAATAGAATCTCTTCCCTTATTCTTTCGGTGCTACAGCTCAATTCGATTTTTGGCTTCTATACATGTTGCCACCAATCTTCCCAAATCATTGCTTTCTCTATTCAGCTCTTATAACTAATCTTGACCAGTTCCGCGGCATACTTTTTGCATTCCTTTCTTCCGAGGCTTGCCAGTGGGCCTCTGCATATTGTTGTTATTGATATTCTTTCCGCGGGTATTCTCATTTCGTATCCTGTCCATTTTTGCTCTTAGAGTTTTATATTTATTAAATCTGATTATTTTGTGCAGTCAATATTCATAATTCACACCCGGGTTTCTAGGTAAATTTCCCGAATATACATATACGTTTCCTATTCACGAAACTACATATGTTTTTAATGGGCGCACCGACATTAGGGCAGCAGGAAGAAGAGCTAATAGCTTGAGTGAACTATTCGAAATAGTTAGATTTTGAATACAATTGCAATGAGGCCATTGCCTGAGCCTGCAATATTTCTCATGATTAGTATTGTGAATAGCAACATCAACCCTCGAATCGACGTGGATTTTTTAAATTAGCAGGATCCGTAATGATTGAGCTGCGGAAAGCAATTGACCCGTCTAAGTATAAATTATGACTAACTCTATTTCTATTTCTATTTCTATTTCTA
>JAODAC010005020.1:0-31960 GCA_027575185.1 Mimaenictus wilsoni
CGGCGTAATACACAACGGTACCACGCACTCACCCCGTGGCGGCCTACCACTCTCAAATCGCTGGGTTTTGGTCGCACATGTTTTATTTTCCCCAACGACCGAGAGTTTACAACATGCTGAATCAAGAAATACCAAAATATCTTAAACCTAGACTAATTCTACGAAAATAATGCACTACTTCTACAGGCATGACCGGAAGGCCAAATATGGCCTCGATCATCGACGCCTTGGCTCATGTCGAACGCAGTAAAAATGCGAGTTTTGGGCTGGCACGCCCAAACAAATACCACTTTGTAACTTTTTAACATTCAATACCTAATAATGCCGCATAGGCAAAATACGTATTGTACGAAATTTAAATAAACAAGTAAAACATCTAAAGTATTAAGTGACTTAACTATTTTCTAACTATTATTAAGAAAATGGACACCATAGTGATTGTTAAAATCGTCAGACATGAATCCATAAGAGAAAAAAGATCACCTGGTCACCTGGAAGACTATGAAGAAGGGGAACGACTACTTCAATGAAGGGAACTGAAGTGGCACATAGGCATAATACCTATTTAAGAACAAGAAGATATTGTCATTTTATTTACATTATCTTGAGCTAAAATCTAATATTAAATTTCCCTACAACGAATAACATTAATCGTCAGACATGAATCCATAAGAGAAAAAAGATCACCTGGTCACCTGGAAGACTATGAAGAAAGGGAACGACTACTTCAATGAAGGGAACTAAGTGGCACATAGGCATAATACCTATTTAAGGAAAGGGAAATAATGTCATTTTATTTACATTATCTTAAGCTAAAATCTAATACTAAATTTCCTTACAACGAATAACATTAATTAACAACGTTATTATTATTATTATTATTATAACAAAAGAGGTAGTTCCTTGTTAGTTCCAAGCAAGTACAATGTAAGCAGAAATATAACTTGATGTAGACGTAGAAATCGTCGATGTGAAACAGCAAACAAACAAAGCAAACTCTCGGGAACGAACTGGAGAGTAACAAACGTTGATTGTGTCCGGAACACAAGGCGCATGTAAATGCACACACTTATATACATATATAACCCTTAGACCTCCTCATCCTACCTTACCGGGAGGACCACGCCACGCCACGCCACGCCAAGCTACGGCGTGCTGGAAGATTTCTTGTGTGTGCGCGAGAACATTTTCACAATAGGATAACTTCAGTCCGGGGGCCACCGCGCATGTTAGACCCGATGCAACAACTGCGCGCCCGGGAAAGTTATAAGGACTCTCTCTCGCGTTCGCCACGCTCCAGGAGGCGCAACAACGTAACGGAACACGAGCGGCCACTTGTAGTAGTTGTAGTTGCCGGCGCAGCAGCGTTCGATGGAAATTCTAAATTGGAAATTGGAAAATCGAAATTGCATATTGCATACGGCATGCGATGTGCATGCTGGCGCACTTCGAATAGCGAATATTACATATTACGTATTATATTGCAATGTCCCGGGCACCGAGGACGCGACGCGATGCCAGTGGTGCGGCGGCGAAGGAGGGGCGGCGGAAGCGTTATCGATGGAATACGGAAGCAGACGTGCGCTGGAACTTGGGCGGCATCTCCAACTTCAACTTGTACAAAGTTTGACGCTGTGCTATAATTGCAAATTCAATCATTAATTCCAACCTCGTCTTTGGATTCGATTATATTTTGAAATTACCAAAAAAACACCTATTACATTTTCATATTTTATCATTTCTGAAAACTTAAAAAAAAGCGAAGACTGCAATTTTTGAAAACATTGGTTTTGATTTTTGA
This sequence comes from Mimaenictus wilsoni, assembly GCA_027575185.1. Taxonomy (NCBI): domain Eukaryota; kingdom Metazoa; phylum Arthropoda; class Insecta; order Coleoptera; family Staphylinidae; genus Mimaenictus; species Mimaenictus wilsoni. The sequence goes on from JAODAC010005020.1 coordinate 1,802, forward strand.
CATATTTTAATGATATTGTAAATGCGCGTAAGCGGCTTGTCTTAAAATGTTACCCCGAGATTTGTAAGGTCGCGGGGCCTAAAGGGCTTTGGCGGGTTCACCAGCGGAATAAACATGTAAAAAACACCAAAAACTGGGTTCGAGGCACGTCGATAGGAGAGGTTAAAAACGTACTTACTCGGTGCAATGCTGGATAAAAACTAACTTTATTTACAAAGGTTCGGCACAAGAAGCGCCAATATGACAGGCAATAGCGTAGGGGTTGCTGCACATGCGCGACTTAAGAGTGCGTCGGCACTACCAACCCCAATATCACTTCGTACCAAAATCCCTAAACGTCGGTGGCGCGAACATATATATTTGGTTTGAAAAGGACAATATTTTTAATTTTTGAATAATGAAAATAATGAAAGTAATGAAAATAAACAATGAAAACTGTTATTGCGCCGAGCGTCTTTATGAAATTATTTCCCCGCGAGCTGTAATTTAAGAAGGTTTGATATGTCATTCAGAGCAATAAATGAATCGAAATTGTTTATTAACATTTCAAAACTCGTCGCTCGTCGCAAACCCCGAATTTAGCCGATTACTTACTAGCGCCATCTAACAAATTCAGTTGAACTAAACAATTTTGTTTCAAGGTCACTAAAATAGTATATGCCTCTCTATCTTATATTTTCTCTGATATTAACTTTATTAGATTAGTTATCGTTTTTTTTTTTGACATGGTAACTGTAATTTTCCTCGCAATATCTCAAAATCCGAAACTGAAGCCGCTGCCGAGTTTAAAAGAGAACAGAACTCTTAAACCCGAGAACGGCATTTAAAAAAATGGAGTTTTCAAAAACTATTTTCTGAACCATATAAATATTTGTTAAAATTAAATTATTTGCAACGAGTTATACTTTTTACAATGCCCAACATTTTTCGAAAACATATACACAAAATATCCACGTAAAAAAAGCATAAATAATGTAAAAAAACGAAAGTACAAGAAAGAAAAATCCCTCTGGTCGAATGAGAATGGAAACAGAATGAAAAAGAAAATTGAAGCGAACGGCTTGGCGTTGGCTGCTGCGAACAAAGCAGGGTATTTTTTTCTCGGCGCGCACGAAACACACAAAATGCGAAGCGATAAATCAATCTGGAGATGCTGTCACTTCTTTTGCAGGAGAGACGCGTGTGGCAGGCGCGCTTCCTTGCGCTGCTATAACCCCCTTGGTTTCCCAGCACGCCCCGCGCACAAGAAGACACCGAACACACCGATGAAAACCGCATGCAATGTGGAAAATTTATTTTCTATATAAACGCACAAATAATAGAGATAATGAAAATACGTCTTTTTCAAAGCACCAAAGCACTTACTGCTGCTTATTACTGTGCTTACACATAGTGATCGTAAAATTTAATTATCATCGGTTTAATTAAGAAACCCGAAAAGGCATATGAATTCGTCAATGGAATTGCGTGGTGGAAGTTACATAAATCGACCATTTTAGTATGATATTAAATATTATTTACTTGTTTGGCGAGAACTAAACGGACGTGATGGAGATAGTCATCGTCGTTTCTGACAAATTCCACATTTATTATCATCGCACATAATTGGTTATAAACAACTTATAATTACGGGCGTTGTTTTACGCTCAACGAAGGAAAGTATATTATATATCGGTGAGGTTGATAGTTAATTTCGATTTAATTAGCAATCCTTTGCTTTGCTTAGCTTACTTTCTGACTTTATGGTCAATGAAATTAGTTATATATAATAAATCTCACGGTAATTATACTATAAATGACTTTTAATTATAAATGTTAAACAAATACAAGCTAGGAAAAATTAATAGAACAATTATTTTTCGTAGGAATTTCGAAAAGTTGGATTGTCCTTATTTTAGTACAACTAGCGACATCTGTGTTCATCTCACAGAATTAATCGCCAAAAACAAAATATTTAAATTTTTAAATGAATATTCTGAAATATATTGAAATATACTGAAATTCTAACGTCCACTTACTTATTTTCTAAAATAAAATAATAATATAGTCATAAGTAAAGGTGTAAAATACAGTTTCTTGCTTTATCGACATGATTAGACGTTGTTACGTATCCTTGGAAACCCAACAATTTACAATACTTCGATTTTCTGAATTGACAAGAACGTAGATTAGTAAAATTTCTTGCTCGATTTATACTGTAAATGACTTTTAATTATAGATGTTAAACAAATACAAGTTAGGAAAAATTAATAGAACAATTATTTTACGAAGGAATTTCGAAAAGTTAGGATGTCCTTATTTTAGTACACGTAGCGACATCTCTGTTCATCTCAAAGAATTATTAGCCAAGAACAAAATATTTAAATTTTTTAAAGAATATACTGAAATATATTGAGATATACTGAAATTCTAACTTCCACTTAATTATTTTCTATAATAAAATAATAATATAGTCATAAGGGAAGATGTAAAATACAGTTTCTTCCTTTATAGAAATGATTAGACGTTGTTACGTATCCTTGGAAACCAAACAATTTACAATACTTCGATTTTCTGAATTGACAGAAACGTAGATTAGTAAAATTTCTTGTTCGAGACACTTTAAATCAAGAATAGTCCGAAATTTTCAGAGGAAAATATGGAAACACTCAAGGATTCAATCTATCAAACTGCTTTAAAAATTTGCGAATCCATTGAAGAGCACCCATCGTACTTGAATATTTTAGAGGAAGTTCAGGTAAATTGAAACATTTTTTTTTTCTTGCTTATGTTATTTAGCTATTAAAAATGTTCATTTATCATCTAGTATAATTATTTTGTTTTTAGAAAATGTTGAGCAATTCATCTATAACCATCGAAAATTTCAATGAGACGTTGATGAAAATTTTACGTATATATGGAATCGAAATACAAATTAAGAACAATGTCTATCACTGGTTGGTTATGAATCGACACTTTACCTCACACGTGGTGGATGTTGCATTTTTCAAACGAGCACAAATTCAATGGGATCGAAGGATTCACAAGTCCTTAAATTCGATGTGCAACGAACTTGGAATTACACTCGCTAGGGCTAGGAGTACCACGGACAGGGAGGATCTTACTGAAAAATGGGGCGAATTGAGCAACTATGACATTGGAAAAAATAGTATAAGTTTATTCTCTGGACATAAATGAATACATAATCTAACTGATAACTGATAAAACACTGAAATTGACCTAAATGTTTTAGGTACAAACGAATATCGACCGGTCTACGCACCGAAAGACTTCCTAGAAGTTGTTTTGCACCTCAAGGATGCTAGTTGCAAAGAAAACAACGATGATCCCGATTGGGAATTTTCATATTTGCCTATAAAAGTCAAAGATTTAGAAGATTTGGTAAATTTGGTATTCTTCTATTCAAGTATTCAAAGATACGATATTTATAATTTTTAGAGAGTTTTATATGCTCCTTTTACAAATGGTGGACAAATCTTAGGCAGTCATTCCTTCAACACTCCATTGGAAAGTAAACGAATTGAACTCGGTGAGAAAATTGTTTGTCAAGGATATGCGCCGGTCGCTCAAGAATTCTTGAAGAAAGGATGTCCCAAGAGTCAACGCGCTGATATTTGGAGTATTGTACTAAATACGGATATCACTAATATTGTAAGTGCGAAAAAACGTGTTCTAAACACAAAAATTGTCTAAACTCAAACTTGAAAATGTTTAAGCACCGTGAACATTACCAAACGTTGAAAATGCATACCATAAATTATGACTTAATGATCGACAAACTTGTGATGAAGGACGTACAACTAACAGCCTCCAATGATGATCAATATTTCGTGTTCGAAGATGTTCTATATCAGGTTATGCTATGCTTTATGCGCGACAGTGAGATACTGAAACACATCTCAAGTCAGCCTGGTTATATGCAAGTGATTTTGAAAGGAAAACTACCAACAACTGATAACACTATGACGTTTCCACCAAGTGGTGTTATTCCTTTCCATGGATTTTCCATGTATGGTTAGTAGTCATTCATATGTGGTTCAGAATAGAACTGGTTCAAAACTGAAACTTTAAAAATGTGTTTATATTGATAAATATTGTAGCTGCTCCAGTGTGTTATCTATACGAAGACCCAGTGAAGTTATATTTTGTGTTTCGAGCATTTTATCTGAAATACTGGCATCGTTTGCATCGATTATGTGGTCATGAACAAGGCATTGTTTCAATGTGTCTACTTTTCGAGCGGTTACTTCAAAAATACGAGCCAATACTTTGGTATCACTTTAAAGAAATTGAAATTCCACCGTAAGATCTACTCATTTCTGAATTAAAACTGGAAAAATGACACATTTTCTATGTTCACAGAGTTAAAGTAGTCTTCAAATGGTTAATGAGAGCTTTCAGTGGACATCTACCACCGGAACAAGTACTACAATTATGGGATTTGATTTTAGGTTACGATTCCGTTGAAATTGTGGCATTACTTGCTGTTCTCATACTATCATTCCGAAAACAAAATCTCCTCAAAGTAACAAGACTGCAAAGCGTTGAAGCCGTTCTTGCAGATATTTCGTCAATAAATGTGATTGCGCTATTGCAAATGGCCCTAATCAAGCCAGAAAATAGTTAAGATTTTGAAATAAAGTCATTTAAATTGAAATCGTCGATTTACGTTTGTTTATTTTGTAGTCAGAAAAACATAGTTTGTGGTGATAAAAACATCCCTAATGGGGATATCATTCCTCGTCTCTAAACCTCGGCAATCATTGGGGATTAGACATGTTAGACGATGATGAAATATCGATATTTTTCGAAATCGATATTTACAATTTTACGATATATCAATATCGTAATATCGTCCTGAAAATATCGATATTATCAATATCGATCCTATCGGGACGCCATCTGTAAACGGGTTTCAGAACTTATTACAGTTACCAACAATCTACAGTGATCATTAATACACATGGAATCTCGGACTCATACAAAAAAACGTGTTCTAAACATATTGAAGCATAGATGGCACTGCTATTGACGTATGAGTTCTACTGCCTCCTGTACTGTAAGCATGGCTAAAAAACTGTTTCCCACCCTCCTGCCCGCGCTTTTTGATTACTTATATACCTCTCCCACTGTTCTCCGGCTTAACTCAGCATGCAACGCATGTGTGATGACATTGAAACACAGATGGCACTGCTATCGACGTATGTGCTCTACTGCACCCCATGCTGTGAGCGTAGCTAAAATTCTGTTTCACACCCTACCCACTCACGTTTGTTGCATTACTTATATACCTTTCCAACTGTTTTCCCACTTAACTCAAAATCCGACGCGTTCATTAACATTGAATTACAGATGGTACTTCTATTGACGTATGTTCTCTTCTACCTCCGATGCTGGGTACGTAGATAAAAAACTAACCATTTTTTGATCTTAAGTCGAGACTTATTCATACTCCGTTTTTATTCGTTTATTTTCTTTATTTTCGTTTGAAGAAAAGAAAATATAGTTCCTGGAAATAAAAGCATCCCTGGTGGGGATCGAACCCACGACCTTTGGATTAGAAGTCCAACGCGCTATCCTCTGCGCCACAGGGACTTTCGTCCTGCAAGGATAACTGTGCGATTTTGAGGAACATTGCAAATCCTTGTCAAAAATTTAAATTTGCTTTATAAATTTAGAATTCCATTTTCAATGATTAAGAATATAAAATATACGTACAATTGTTTATGGCATAACGTCTTACATAGTGAATTCGCAATTTCCATATTGATTTTTGCAAGGATGTGGATAAATTTAACACCTACGTATAGGCAAATTGTTTACACAACAAAATTAATTCTTTTCAAATAATTGAAAATACAAATAAGCATTCCCTTAAAATGCTAATAATAAATATGGCATTAATTTTTGTATATTCTTATAACTGAAGAAAAATGCAATTTTAAAGAATTTTGACGCCTAAATTCAGGCAAACCATTGTACAGTAAACCTATTTATTAAAAATTGTCTTTTCACAATTAATAATAATATTATATATTCATAACAGTAAATGTTTATAATATATCCGTGTTTAAAATGAAAAACGAAGAATGTTGTTTTATGTTATGAATATAAATAATAGTAAAATAAACGATAATACAAAATAAACGAGTAATCACTATAAATAAATTGTCATGTTTCTATTCTTGTGATAACAAATTTCATACAATACAATGTAATACAATGTCTATATAGCAATTATAAATCCTTATGCATATTTTAAAGAAAGTTTATCAACCTTGAATTGAAAACAGTTACATTCGTTTTGCAAAATTCATTACTGCTAAATGAGCACATATAACTGTAATTACAATCGCCACTTCAACGCATTTTATGATTCATTTATCATAGTTGCAAATAGTGTCATATCCACCGTTTTTCAACAATCTCATCAGCTTGCAGTCCGCTCAATGTCATTCACGTGATACGTCAAAACCAAAACAAGTCGTGGCAGCTAGCAATAATGTGTTAGCAATATAAAAAACGATACAAATTGCGGCATCGAATAAAGCGGGATTACCACTTGGGAAAATACCCAATTGAACTCAAATTAAATCAATGTGTGTATAGCATTCACTCGTGCACAATGCATCGGAAAAACATCCTCGTGTGTTGTGCGATTCTCCTAACCTCTCCGTTCGTCTGCACCGAGCAGAAAACGCTTCCAGTGCAACAAGTCGATGTATCGCAACAGCTGCAGACTTCCTCTGTTGCTCCAGGCCTCCAAGATGCTACCGAAAAAGTTGATACAATGCTGGCTCAAGAGAGTAAACAAACAGCGTTCATCGAAGGAGGGCCAGTGTCAGCGAAAGTAACTCCAAAACCAGAAAATGTTACTACCAATGTTACTGCTATAAATAATTCTACAGTTTCTACTTCAGTTTCAACGACTGCTGCAAGTACAGCAGCTGTAGATTCATCAATAACACGTACATATGGTAGAGAAGGTATGCCTGCAAATCCTCCAGAAATCATCCAAAAGACAGCAAATAATACCGATGTTAAACCTGTTGTTGAGACTCCGAAAGAGAATCCAACAGGTGAAGAACATAAGAAGCAGAAAGTTGTTGGTAGAAAAGGTGTTGAAGATCCTCCATCATTCGCTCCTCCTGCTAATAGTACAAATGTGACTATGAGCACAACTTCTCCTTCAACGTCTACTACAACTTCTACAACAACTACTTCAACCACTACGACTACAACGACGACAACAACAACCACAACAACACCAAAACCTCCACCAAAGAAACCCCTCGTGACGATTGGTAACGATGAGCCATTTGCACCATCCAATTTTGTTTCTTCCAAAACGAATGGCTCCAGCAAACCCGTCTCAAAAATCCCAACGATGGAAAGCTATGACTTCAGCAAGGAGAAAACCGCCAGCTCTGATTACATTGTGCCAATAGTAGGAGTGATTTTGTCAGTGCCTTTGGTAGCGATTCTCTTGAACGTCATCTACAAGAGGACTAAGGAATGGTGGCATCATCGACATTACAGTCGAATGGACTTCCTCATTGATGGAATGTACAATAATTGATTTGCAGAGAAAGAGCATCACTTCATAAGCGCATTCCCGAGATGTCTTTGATATTTTCAGTTTTGTTTCTTTGAGAAATTTGTTATAAATGTGCACCAGTTTCAGGTATATTGACATACGAAAGGCAGCTGACAGAAGGTGCTCAAAAGGAGGCAATAAATTTGTGATACATTTCTATTTTACTGATGACAATGAATGAACTCACACCACATGCTATGAAAATGTAAATGAATACTGTTTCGATGTGAACGATGTTAAATTTGTAATAAGTAGCTTTTTATACGAGTAATTGAAAACTTATTAGAATATAAATTGATATTTTTCTATTGACATGTTACTGTATTGATAATATTTGTTAGCAATTAATAAGAGTTCTTCCTTTTTGAGTAAATTGGTGATGTGATAATGATAAAATGTGAATTATGAGTTTTTAATATAAGACCTGAATATTTTAGTTTGAGCAGCACTGTAATTGTTTATAAATTATAACAACCTATTTTTTAAACGTCTACACTAACAAAACAATGTTTCGTACCAATGTAATATCCATCCTCCTTTATGGATGTGAGACATGGAAGAATACGAAAAGTTTAAACAATAAGCTGCAAGTTTTTGTCAACAAATGTCTGCAACGCTGTGGAGAGCACCCAGTATTAAAAAACGTTATTAAACAACGCAAATGGGGCTGGATTGATCATGTACTGCGAAGGAATGAAAGTCACTCAGCACGAATTGCCCTGGATTGGAACCCACAAGGGTCTAGAAGAACAGGCAGAGCAACACAAACATGGAGAAGAACCGTCCATGCAAGACACAAAATAAGTCTTGGAATGAAGCCAAAAAATAGCACAGAATTGAGTCCAATGGAGTGTTCACTCTATGCTTCACTTAGGAAACCGGAATCCATTGAAATTATCTCAAATTGTAGACTGATTGACTGCTGGAATGGGAATAACATGAAAACGTTACGTCTTTTGTTGTCATTCAAATTTCAAATCAAAGAATTGACGTAGGAATTTAGGCAAATTCATGCATCGAAATTCAGCCTGTTAGATATTCTTGAAAGAAATATAAAAATTTTGAAAACATGTGTTAGATAATTAAAATTTCGTTCTGAACTAATACAAATAATAACTTATTTCTAATTGAAGGAAAAATGAAGAGAAACAGTTGCTGCTACGACAGACGAAAGCAAAGAGTGGAAACTGATGTGTAGGTTTGGAAGATTTTCAGAGTTAAAATTTAGACAGTGGAAAAACCTAGAAGAAACACAAAATTAACACATGCTAAAGTGTGGCATGGACCGCCACACATCTAATAAGAGATCTTCATTCTTTTGAAGTTTAAAAGAGTACACACATTTTAAATTGTCTCTAATTACAGATATTACTTCTTGCAGCCGTGAGTTTGCAGTTTTTTTGGCTTACAATTAGAAATTTAAGCATATTCACGTGTGGAAATATAGCTTATTAGGCGAAGGCATTACAGCTCTTCAAAGTTACAAAATAATTGTCCTTAAAATTGTTAGAGTTACTGAAAGGGTTCTTTACCCTGTTGAAATTGAAGGGAAATAAGTGTGTATGAATGAAGTAAGTGGGAAGTAATATGGGGTTAATTAAATAGGTTCCTTTTTAGATTATATGTATTTTGAAGATGAATAAATCTGTAAAATTCGAGATCAATTTTTAAACAGTCATAACTTAGGCGTGCATGAATCAAATTTAACGAAAACCCAGAAGAAGGAATACTATTTAACAACAAATCGATGGGTATATGATTCATTAAAATATAAGGAATATTTTTATTTCAAATTTAAAGTTTTGAAACGTGCTCTTTGAGATTGACACAGCGATCTGCCAAAATGTATTGAGTATAACTTCGACTATTAAGTAATAAAATCAATGAAAATTAACCTACGTAAGGCAAATGTAATCATATTAACTTATTTACTACTATTTTGATACTAACATACATTATTAGCGTTAGTCATATGCAACCCAAAAAGCATCACAACGATTTCAAAATGGTCGTCGTAGATGCGAACGTTATTGGCCCAATTTAAAATCAATCTGCAGTGCGTTTTGACAAGTGACCGTTTCATGCGTAAAAATTTATTTGTATTTTCCGAAAGAAATTGCCAACAAATCCATCCCGCAAAACGCATCGACACCGCCACAAAAGAGTGGCAACTGCAAGGTACGTACACCCGTGGGTAACGACGCCGGCCGTGCGTACGTTGTTGCACATCGATCCGGCGGCGCCATACAAATCGTCCTCGCCGGCCATCGCAGATCGGTAAACGCACTCTCTCTCCCGAGGCACAACACTCATCAGCGCAGTTCATTTGTGCGCGTTAATCTACCGTGTGTCAACGTGCAGGCGCGAACGCATACCTCGCGCTTGTTGCATATGTGCTGGCCGCATAAATTCCGCACTCATCTTAACCGTAAACGCAAAAACCTTGTGAGTTGCATCGTGATACTCATTCAAATGTGGCCATCTTAACGGTCCGGCGAACTGTCTTCTTCGCTCCGCTGTCAATGTGCCATCCACCGCTAATTATCTGCAATTCGGGTAAGGTTAAACGCGGGCGATTCGCACTGTGCCATTTATGGCGCGCCTGAATCATACTGGTTTCTCTTGGACAGCTTTCTGTGTCACCGAAAGAACCTGCACGTGGGAATATCGCTGACCCTACCCATGCGTGGCGTGTAAATTATTCAAGCGCGCTTGTGTTACCGACGCCCATGCACTAGATTCGACGTAAATATAGAGAACAAAAGTGTTTCGGGTTGTCTCCAAGCCAGAAATAACACCAAAGATTGTCCCCAAAGTGGCGTAAACTATGTATTAACCGCTAAGAGTGCAGACACACTGCACTGAGTCTTATTGGTCTACGACATTATCTTATTGGATTGTTCATTGTTTGCAGATCATTAACCATCAGTAATCATGGAGGATGATGAATACAAGAAACTACCGCTGGACGAGAGGTGCGTGCACAAACTGTGGAAGGCGCGTGTCAACGGCTACGAAGAGGTCACGAAGTTGTTCAGGCAAATTGATGATGAGAAATCACCAGAGTTTGCCAAATACCTGGGTAAGATTATCTGTCCTATTTCACTCACTAGGTGCATCTGGTCTGTGCGCTGGTTTTAAGTGTTTATTTGTACTTCTGACTGCATCATCCTAAATTTAGAATGTTTAAAAAACAGTGCATTCATTAGCATTCCTACCTAGTTACTTGAAATATGCCTTTCTATAATGTACACAAATGCTGATTAAGCTTTTAATTGCTGATATGTTGGAAAGTTTAATTGTTCATCATCTTATCAATTAAATAGTGAATAACTTCATTGATAACTTGAATTCAAACTGAGAATTTTAAATATAGAATCGGCCTAACTGATTAATATGGAATAATGTTTTTAGCATACTTAAAAGTTCAGCCATTGCGTCCTTCGTACGTACCTTTTATACCGTAAGACAAAACAGTTAGTCAAGTTGGTTGCGGAAAATTAGGTCTCACATATACAAGACATGAAGTCGCCGCACAATGGCCAATTTCGGGTCTAACCCACGACATAAGTCTATAATTCAAATTTTATACGTTTCTTTAAGGTTTTCTATATTCTATCTGTTGTAAAATAATGTACTTCGTTTAATTTAGATGATTTTTATCGGTGAGGTGATTTTTCGCTGCAAATTTGCATAATTTTTGTTTCTTTTATTCGAGCAATTTGATTTTAGTCTCGAATTGCTCACAAAAATATGCTCTTTCAGATGATTTCAAATACATAACTCTTGGTTTAAGAGGAATCCCTTTATTTGGTTTTATATTTATATTATCTCTTAAGGAGTTTGTGTCACCCTGAAAATTCCTAGTCAATTTTGATTTTGGGGCTAAAATATTCACAAAAATATGTGCTATCAGATGGTCGCACACTTGGTTCATTGGAGGGATCCATTTATGTGTCGCTTCCGGTTCCCCTGAAATATTCTGATCAAATTTTCAGAAACAATTTAAATTTTTATCTCAAATTATCCACAAAAATATGCACTTTCAGATAATAACACAAATATGGCAAATAAATCGATCCCCTCCGCCCAAAAATTATATGTATTTGGTATCATCTGAAAGAGAATATTTTTGTGAATTTCTTGAGTCAAAACTCTAAATGTTCAGTGAAAAATTGTCCAAAAACTCCATAAGAGATAATGTACTGGTACATATTGGCGCAACTCAAAAGGGAGCCCCCCCTTGCTTTTTGCAGTTGACCCAATTAAGAGAACCGGGTCCGACCGGTACTTATGACTTATGAAAGTTGTCAGTGAAATCATCGACGATATTAGACTTTCATGAATTATAATATCGGTTCTAAGTAATCAAATGAAAGACTGTCCCAGGAGTTTGAAGATATTTTCACGGTGAATCGATTGGTGCATGATTTTTAATCCTAGCAATACGGGAAATATAAAAAAAAAACCTCGAAAAAAAAACTCGACATTTTCGGAAAAGACTTTTTTACACGATAAAATATCTCAATAATTACCTAACATTTAGGCGTAAATGTGCCTATCAAAACAAACTATATTTAATGAGGAATCGATCCATACAAGGATGGGCATTCTGTAACATGCAGATTAGAAAATATTTTAGAACAAAGTTTGAATTTCACGTTTTCGTTTCGCATTTTGTCGCTACGTGGTACCGGTCGGACCCGGTCCTCTTAACCCAGCTAAAAACTGGAGTACCCTTATACGAACTATTTGTGTCTCATTTTATTAATGTATATAACTTTTAAATTCCAATAGGATTAGTGAAAAAATTTGTAATAGACAGCAATGCAATGGGGCAGGAAAAAGGTCTGGAGGCAACGCTCGCCTTTGCCGAAAACTACGCAAACGCTGGCAAAACAGTCGGTGAAGTAATGGGCGGCATCGTCACAAAATGTATCGCTGCCCCAAAGACAAAAACGCGCGAGTTAGCACTACAAGTTACGCTCACGTACATCGAGATTGAGAAACAAGACGCCGTCATCGAGGAACTGCTGAAGGGGCTGGAGCTAAAGAACCCGAAAATTGTCTCCGCTTGCGTGGTGGCCATCACAGCAGCGCTGCGTGAATTCGGTTCCAAAGTGATCCAACTCAAACCAGTGGTAAAAAAGATTCCGGTGTTGTTCGCCGATCGAGATAAGAACGTCCGCGATGAAGCCCGCCTTCTTGTTATTGAAATGTACAGATGGATCGGCGCTGTTCTCAAATCACAGCTCAGCTCACTGCAACCGGTCCAGGTCACCGAATTGGAAGCCGAATTTGCGAAGATTGACGGACAAAAAGCTGTACCCACACGTTACTTGCGCTCGCAGCAGGAAAAACAGGCGAAACTTGCCGTGGAAGCGGCCGAAACGGGTGACGTCGATGAGGACGAAGAGGACGAGGTGGATGAACCCGTTAATTTGGACCCCTACGAAATGGCGGATCCCGTTGACATTCTATCAAAATTACCGAAAGATTTCTACGACAAAATTGAAGCGAAAAAGTGGCAGGAGCGTAAGGAAGCTCTGGAAACGCTCGAGAATTTGCTCAAATCGCCAAAATTGGAAAACGGCGATTACGGCGATTTAGTGCGAGCACTTAGGAAGATGATTCAGAAAGATAGCAATGTTGTGGTGGTTGCATTAGCTGCAAAATGCCTGAATGGTATCGCGAGTGGCTTAAAGAAGCGATTCCAACCCTACGCAAGCGCTTGTATTCCCGCAATCTTAGAGAAATTCAAGGAAAAGAAGCAGAATGTTGTAGTTGCACTTCGTGAAGCAGCCGATGCGATTTATCTTGCAGCTAACTTGGAGAATATTCTCGAGGATATAATGGAAGCTCTGGGCAATAAAAATCCCTCGGTGAAAACGGAAACGTCGCTGTTTCTCGCTCGAGCGTTTACGCGAACCGTACCTGCTGTTGTAAACAAGAAGATCCTCAAAGCGTTCACCGGCGGCTTGTCGAAACTTATAAATGAGCCGGACCCAGCCGTACGCGATGCTGCTGCAGATGCAATCGGAACATTAATGAAATTAGTCGGGGAAAAGGCAGTGGCTCCATTTTTGGTAGAGCTGGAGAAGGACGCGCTGAAGATGGGGAAAATACGCGAATATTGTGAAAAAGCAGTAATACTTGTAAAGGTACCGGGCGCGAAGAAGGAGAAGGCGAAGCCTAAACCGGAACCACAGGCACAAAGTGTTCCTTCGTCAGCATCTCTACCGAAGCCGCCGCCACGGCGAGCGGCGACTGCTGTTAAAAAACGACCCACCACTGATATTTCAAGTGGTACCGCGACTATCGTTAAATCAAAAGGAAAACCTGTAAAAGTGTCGTCGAAAGTGATGGAGAAAGAGCTTACAGATGAAGATGTAACCGAAATTATCAGTGATTTATTTCCTGATGAGGTTGTTAACAGTTTAGCTGATGCCAATTGGAAAAATAGGTAATGTATTGACGTTTATATAATCCTTGACTGTAAATAAACAACGATTGGTTTAGATTGAGCGCCGTTGAGACCTTTTTATCCGAAATCAAAGGAAGAGATCCTGCCTCGCTGCCCGTCCAAGCCCTGGTGAGAACTCTCTGCAGGAAACCAGGATTGAAAGATACGAATTTCCAAGTTTTGAAAAGTCGCTTGGATGCAATTAGGATCCTAGCTGGTACGGGAAAGTTTTCTGAGTAAGTAGTATATTACATATTTATTAAATCTACTATATTGATGATGAGTTGAATCCGAATTCTTAAAACAATAAGTATATCTATTGCAAGTGAATTATGACATAGATTTAAGTAATAAATGCTTCTAATAAATAGCACGAGAAGCGTATAGATACTCGTTAAGTTTGCGCACGTTCTAAAAAATAAAAAATTCGATACTTTCTCAAACTATGTGAATTCTAAAATATTCTATAAAATCATATTTCTAGGAGGAGTGCAACATATTGTCTAAACGATATCACAGAGAAACTTGGCGATGCTAAGAATGGGGCGTCAGCTGGCGAAGCATTGACTGCCATCGCCGAGGCAACAACTCTGAACAACGTCGCCACGACAGTATTCGACTTTGCGCATACACAGAAGAGTCCCAAAGTCCTGCAGGAGACTCTCCTCTGGCTCGGGCAGGCAATCAAGGACTTTGGCTTCGCGTAAGTGTGATTCATATATTCACCCCCCATTGATTGTGCTTAACTTTGGTTTGTATGTAGCAATTTAAATCCAAAGTTTCTAATCGATAACGCCAAGAAGGCACTCGCATCAAACAATGCACAAGTCCGCAGTGCGGCAATTGCGTTGTTCGGCGTGCTGTACCTGTACATGGGGCAAAACTTGCACATGTTTATCGAGAACGAGAAGCCAGCATTGCGCGAGCAAATCAATGTAGAGTTTGACAAATACGAAAACGAGAAACCACCGACACCGATTCGTGGTGTTGTGAAGTCAGCGAGCACCGACGATCTAGAGGCGGACGTGGAGGACGACGATGGTGGTGGCGATGCGCCCTCAGTCAACATTCAGGACCTGCTACCGAAGATGGATATTAGTGGCCAGATTACGGAGGCCTTGATCGTCGAAATGGCTGATAGGAACTGGAAGGTGCGTATTGAGGCGCTCATCAAGGTGTCGAATATTATCAACGATGCGAAGTTGATTAAGCCGAATATTGGGGAGTTGCCGCAGGCACTAGCACAGCGCTTGGTTGATAGTAATACGAAAATTGCACAAATGGCGTTGAATATTTGCGAGAGTATTGCTACATCGATGGGACCGCCTTGTAAACAACATTTGAGGACTTTATTTCCCGGATTCTTACAAGGTAATTGCAATTTTCCTTTAGACTTTCCTTTTTATTTTTAGAAATAACGCCGAAATAACTTGTTTAAATAGGTTTGGGCGATTCCAAACGATGGATAAGAACAGCTTCAGTGCAGTGTATGAATACATTCGCGGATCAGGGAGGCTACAAAGAATTCTTTGAGGGTGAAATGATCCATGATGCTCTTAAATCTGGTTCATCCATGCTACGAAGTGAACTGTGGTGTTGGTTGGCAGAGAAACTTCCAAAAAGTAAGTAATATATTTTTAATTACCTGTTCCTGTGGGAAACCCCCAATAATATTTATCAATAATTTGCGATTTGGTGGTGTGAATAAGTATTGATACTTTAGTCCGATACTTAACATTTCTCGTATCTATAAGTCCTATAATCCTTACGATTAAGTAAAGTGTCGAAAGTATCCAAAAATGACTTAAGCCCATTTTCATTCTACAGTCAAACAGGTACCAAAAGACGAACTCATTATCTGCATACCCTATCTTTACTCAAACCTCGAAGATCGTAATGTCGAAGTACGTAAAAACGCAAACGAAGCGATTCTCGGCGTAATGATCCACGTCGGTTTTGAAACGATGGTGAAACAACTCGAAAAGGTGAAACCAGCATCAAAGAGCGTTGTCCTCGCCCAACTCGAGAAAGTACGACCTAATTTACCAGCCAAGCCTGCACCGACTAAACGTCAAGCAACAGTATCGGAAGAAAAAGATGTCAAATCCGGCGGCAGACGGGCACCCAACACAGCGAAAGCTGCAGCAAAACCGACGAAGGCGGCGGCTGCCAAACCATCGGCACGTAGCAAGAAGGACGACGATGTCGACACTTCACCGCTATTGGTCCTCAACAATTTGAAACACCAACGGTCCATCGATGAGTCCAAGTTGAAGGTCCTAAAATGGAACTTTACGACACCCCGACAGGAGTTTGTCGATTTGCTGCGTGATCAAATGACAACTGCGAATGTGAACAAAACGCTGATTGCAAACATGTTCCACGCGGATTTCAAGTTTCACATTAAGGCCATCGAAGCGTTGAGCGATGATCTGCAAGATAATCGGCAAGCTTTGATTGCGAATCTTGATTTAATCCTGCGATGGCTAACACTCCGATTTTTCGACACAAATCCGTCGGTTTTGCTCAAAGGTCTTGAATATTTGTCCGGTGTTTTCGAGATGTTGATTGAGCATCAGTATCATTTGCTTGAGAACGAGGCGACGGCGTTTATTCCGTATTTGGTGACGAAAATTGGTGATCCTAAAGACGCGGTGCGTAACGGTGTGAAAACACTGATTAAGCACTTATGGTCGGTGTATCCTGTGAACAAACTCTTCACCTACTACCTGATGGAAGGTTTAAAATCGAAAAATGCTCGACAACGTGCCGAGTGCTTAGAGGCGATGGCTCTAACAATCTCACAATTCGGACTAAATATCTGCATTCCAACTCCGCAGGCTTGTTTGAAAGAAATCGCGAAACAGCTAAGCGATCGTGACAATTCCGTACGCAATGGTGCACTAAATTGTGCCGTTCAAGCGTATTACATTGTAGGTGAAAAGGTTTTCAAAATGGTTGGAAACATCTCCGATAAGGATATGTCCCTCCTAGAAGAGCGTATTAAACGCGCGAGTAAGAAACCGCCACCACCACAACCTCTGCAAACTACAAAGGTGAACAAAATCGATCTAACACAGAACATGCCGATGCCCTCATCACAGATGAGTCCAATGACCGATGCCGCCTCGGAGGACATGGACGATGACATCGACGAACAGGAAGCGGACGAGGAGGATGATAATCTGCCCGAAGTTGCGCTGCCCTCACAGGTTGTCGAACGGGAGCGACAACGTGATATTCCCAATCCATATAGGCTGGACCCGAACTTGATTCAGCAGTTGGATAACATGAGTGAGCCCTTACCATCGACACTTGTCGAGGTATTCGATACGAGTTTCCTTCAAACCGAAGTGTTGGTGCCATCGGTTCAAGATGCACGTGCGAGGATTATTCCTGTCTCGCCGCCGAAACCTATCCTGTCCACCGACGTTCTTTCACATACGCGGTCGGCAAGTGCTAAATCCACGGAAGTGTTGGCTTTGGAGCGACACATGCAGGCCTTGGGTGGAACGAATATTGCTCAAGCTATGGATGCTGTTGCGCCATTAGAGGCCATTCTAAAGCAGAACAAGAATAATATCATGGGTGATTACGAAGATAAATTTATGATTTCATTATCGCATCAACTCTTCAATTTGCACGAGTACGATCCTTCTAAAAATACATCTTGTGTGCGACTCTACAGGCATTTGTTGACATTATTTGAATTGGTAAGTCACTTATGTATACTTAATTAGTAAAAATACATTTGATAAATGAAATTCTTTGATAAAGACAGTCACATAAACGATTTGTAATTGGTTTCCATAAAAATGCGACAAAATTAATGTACCGTGAAGTTGTACCTGGTAAAGGATGTCAAAATTATTGGTACCGATAAGTATCGATACTTAATTTCTACGATTTATCGATACTTATCGTTATTTCAAATATTGTTAACATATGGTTTGATTCTCTTGTGAATCAAACTTTTCCACAATCGACATGTGTGTAATCCGATATCGAAAAGTATCGATACTTTCGAAACCAAAAATCGATACTTTTTGAAATTTTGATATCCCTTAGTTGAAGTCATATTTGAATATATGGACATCTTTTGATTATTTGAAATGTTGCATTTTCTTTTTTGCTAGTTCTTCACGCATCCAACACTGGGGCGAAAAATAACAACAAACACGCTCAAGTTAATAATCGGCGAGTTTCTGAAACTTTTGGTTGAGGATCGTCTGGATAACGTACAAAACAAGGAATCATATATTCGCGTGTTGAATCTTCATTGTGTGAAATTGATTGAACGATCTGACCATACTAACTGTATTTGGTAAGTTTTTAGAACAAAATCATTTTTTTTAATCGTCAAGATAGGAGTTGTATTTCGAATTGAATGTTTTTAGTGCACTCATACAATTCCTTCACGAATGTGTACGTTTTCACGGTAACTGTCGGCTCACCGACATCAACATGAAGTGTTTGTGGCGTGTAATCAAAATCATGCCATCGTGGGAGGATGACATCGACTGCGACCGCGTCCTGCTGGATATCCACAACTTCTTTAAGGAGTTCCCGACGCTGTGGTGGCGCAACAAGCCGTCCGACACACCCATCCGCACCGTCAAGACGATTCTACATTCCATCGCGAAGAGCAAAGGCGCTTCTTTGACTGAACATTTGGCCAATATACCCAACATCAACGACAGCGAACTCGAGCTATTTATCCACAAAATGATTCGAGTTAGACTAATCCACTTGATGCACTGATCATTACGAATAATACGTTCTTTTGTAGTCGTTGAAATTGGATGAAGTGAAACAAGTACCACTAAAGACTGAATCGCGCAAGATGTTGCCACGTGCCAGCCACACGCAGCTGACGGATATCTTCCAGAAAATCGGCAGCAAGGAGGAAACGAAAGAGGGCCTTAACCAGCTCTACGATTTCCTCGAGCAGAATCCCGAATCGGACATTGAGCCGTTCCTGCAACGCTCCAGCCAGTTCTTCCAGGATTATATTCAGAAAAATCTGAAGGAGATTGAAAACGAGCGCAAAAACCCACCCTCTTCTGGTAAGTGCATGCGGTTACGGTATATCGAAAACCTGCTCCGCTTTAAATAATCAATCCTGAACCAAGACTACTAACCACCTGCTATTCACCTGACAACTTAATAAAATTATTGTCCCACTGCTAACGGCATTCTTTCTATGTTTGTAATTTAGCCATCACAATGAAAAATTGAGAAAGGAGCAGCAGTGTGCAATTGCGACCAGCTACGATTATTTCCTTGATTTTCTTATTTCTCACTATGATTTACAAACTAACATTTTGATTGTTTTTACTTTTTTCATTCGTAAAAATTAAGCGTTTGTGCCCTCTCGATATTTGTAGTTTCGATGTTTGAATTCAAAACATCTCCAACAAAATATCTATCTGTACATAATCTAACTTTTTCAAACCTAATCTAACCTATCCAAACTTAAACTAACTTATCCAAACTTAAACTTAGCCAAACAATCTATGATTATTCATTGAAATCAAAGTCGAACCTACAACGTTTCATATACATTCAAGTCGAGAAGGCACAATAGCGTTATACCGGCCTTATTTTTAGCCGTCCTCTCACCCTAGTTTTTTTTTTGTTGCTTCTCGTTTTGTTTATTTTTCTTTCTCCAGTTCGCAGTGCTGAAACCAACGGTAATACAGCCGTCGTCGCCGACGACGTAAAAGATGTCAAGTATTACCGCCAGCGATTAGCGCAGTACCAGGAAACGTGGGATCGGAAGAACTCATAGTTGGAATAAAATAATTTTCATCGCTATGCGAGTTAGTGTGTGTACGTCTACGATTAAACCGTTCTCTCATTTGTTGTTAGTATTAACGTCGAATAATCTCGATTGTAACTTTTGCTCACATTTTGCGCTACTTTTACTTTATTGATTTTAAATATGTAATCTGTTTAATGTTTGTCTACTAGTATGAGCCAGATATTAAGTTTGTTTCTATAACTAAAAGTGATTTCATCAAATGGATAATTTAATAATATCTAGGCAATTGCACAGTAGACACAGGGTAATGAATTTTGTGCTATAGTTTCTGTTAGGCCCTGTTTTGTTGTGTTAAGTTTTTACCAATGAGAAACGAGTTTTAATTGCATTGCGCAACAAAAGTAACAATCTTTAAAAAATACGATACTATTAAGGTATAAAGGAGAGACTTAATGTAAGAATGACAGTAGCGTAAGTGATTGTAAATAATTAGAAATCTCATAACGAGTGTCACACACTCAAAGTTCTCTCATAAGAAAGCTGGTTATGTTCTTTCATTTTTGCGATATAAACTTCTGCTTTAGAAGAATCTTTTAGCGGCTATATCAACATTCTCAATTCATTGCTTTCATTATTTATTGCGCCAGTTTTACATCGACCTAGTTGTCTAATGTTAACGTTAAAAAAATCAACACTTAAAAGTCAGTTAAATGTATTATTCAGGAATACGTCAGAAAACGCTCTATGCAATATCGATATTTATATAAATAAGCTTTGCTAATACTTAATTACCTGGGCTGTAGTATCATTTCGTGTCCATTTGTGTGTGCCTCATACGCCTAATTACTGTAGCTGGAAAATATAGTAGGCTAATGTATTCTTGAATCAAAGCAACACAGGATTTGAAGCGCAATGTGTTTCTCGTTTGTTTGACTGATTTTGGAGGCGATAGAATGATGGATAATTGATAAATGATAGGAATATGCACATTGACATTATTTTTGTGCGTCTCATGGCATTGTTACTGTTTTCTGTGTCGGATACAAATGTGCGAATGTTTTTGAGCCGATAATGAACTAGTGTGTAAGAGAGTATATTTTTTACCTTAAAAACTGAGAAATACTTGTAACCCCGAGCGAACCGATACGATTTGTAGTCACATTTATCCCAATAGTGAATTATTCATTCATAAACGTAATTAACGATTAAACTATCGTAGACATTGTAATAGATGCCAGACTTTCTCAAAACAAACGCATTTTCACAATGTGAGGTATCTAACGATAATATTATTTAATTATATAAACATTATTCACTTAAAAGACTTAGTTACAAATATTTTCGAATTTAAGCTACGAGTTTGAGTCGGATTATTTTTAAATATATGTATATAAAGTTGCCTAACACACCAAATAATGCCCATATCAAGAATAATATATAGATTTGCTGTATATTGGGTTGCCAGTATTATGGGTTACGTATTGAATATTTCTAGAAATTTTTACTAATGCCCAGGATGGAATATTATTTAACATTCGTATAGTTTAGCAATAAAAACTAATATAACTGAAAGATATTTAGAGTTTAAAATTACAAGATAATATTCAACATGATATTTTGCAAAAAAAAATAAATAATACATAATGTAGCAACCCAATATACATTATTTTTTTTAATGTATATGATCTACTTGAATGAATTGTTAAGTCTTAATTGTAAAATAATATAACATATTATTAGTAATACCACAAAAGAATATGTGACATAGCATTAAACCCTTTAATTTTAAAAACAATTCCATGTATAAAAAGTTGCCTACTTAAATGTACTTGCCAAATTTGGCAAAGGTTTGTTATGACAAATACAAGCATCGCTCACGGCCAAAATTAACATAGAAAAGTTTATTAATTTCTGCACTGTAGTAAAACACGCCGTTACCGTTGCATGACAAAATTCTGGTTGATATTCGCAACTTTTAATCTCTTACAATTCGTCATGGCGTGGCGATCACATGGAAAAACAAACATGGAATTAATTCGCAATTTACGAGGTTTGATGATCCTTAAATATCCTGGAATTATTGCAATAACATTTACTGTGCGATATGTCACTGTGTAGCGAATGGGATTATCCACAGCGACATCGTAGCGCAAGCGATGAGTGCTGTTGATAGGGCTGATTATACAGAACGAAGTCCTTACATGGATACACCTCAAGGAATTGGCTACGGGGTGACGATTTCGGCACCACATATGCACGCACATGCTCTGGAGCTTCTCAAAGACAAGCTTACACCGGGAGAACGTGCGCTGGATGTTGGTTGTGGCAGTGGTTATTTGACTGCTTGTATGGCGATTATGCTTGGGAATAATGGGTAATAGTTTTATTTAAATGTTCTTGTTTTGATTACCGATTAATGAAAATATATATATTCTGTAGGCTTGCTGTTGGTATTGATCATCTTCCTGAATTGATCGAAATGTCTCAGAAGAATATCAATAAAAGCAGCAGTGATTTGTTGAAAACTGGACGTATCAGGCTAAAACTAGGAGATGGTCGTCTCGGTGTACCTGAATTTGGTCCTTACAACGCAATTCATGTTGGAGCAGCTGCTGCAGTCTTGCCACAACCACTTATAGATCAACTAAAAGTTGGCGGACGTATGATCGTACCTGTTGGACCCGCAGGTGGCGATCAGCAGCTCGAACAAATCGACAAGTTACCAGATGGTAAAATCGAACGCAAATCTCTAATGGGGGTCGTCTATGTGCCGCTCACCGATCAATCGAATCAATGGCCACGTATGTATCCCCAGAATATCGTTGCATGTTTAATTACCCAACTTCTAACATATTTCCCATTTTAAAAGAATCTCGCTTTCATTGAAAAGTTCAAGAATGTCTATAGAAAGGTGTTAATTTTTAAAGAAGTATTACTTTACATTTACTTCGCAACGAGAATTATACTCAATGTTTCAATATGGTATTATTGAAATAAAATTATTTCAATAAAGTTGCATAAATCCATTGTTTAACTTGTTTTAGTGAGTACAAAGCAGCGCGCAAAACGCGCTTGGCGTGTTGTACGACGTCATGTGCTCACGCAGGCTCTCTCTAAAGCGAGAGAACGAGCCAGCAAAGAAAAACGTTTGAAACACACGAAGGAAGGATAAAATGTGAGCTTTAATTCGTTTTACTCTAGTTGTAGAAAATTCTATTCATAAAAAAATTCATCAGTTTATCCTTGTCTTCTGTTTTCAATATAAATCTAATTACAGTATTAATTATACTTTAACAGAATGTATTTGTACAATTTTTTGTTTAATTTGATTAACTTTCTATGCTTTTAGGTTAAACGAACGTGATTTATTGTGACTACACGAAGATGTTCGATATTTTAATTAAAATGAAATAGAATAAATTCTTAAGTTGTATATATTTTAATATATAAGTAATTTATTAATGTATAATAATATACAAACTGAATAAAATGTTGATTTAATATCTTTAAATGTAATTGTTCGAACGAAAATTTGTAACAAATGGAAAATAAATAATAAAACATCTTAAATGCGAGAAAGACTTTTATTGTAATATATTTTATTTCTAACAGAGATCGAAAACTATTTAACTATTTCAGAATGATATCCTGTTTCATTAAATACCAATTTTAGATTGATCGGAGAACAGTGTTGGTATGTCGGAGTGTTGGTGTAAAGGTTAGGGGCCGTGCGTACTGTTTGGCCGACCCGGTTTCGAATCCTGCCCGCGGAGTTTGGGAAGGTTTGTTTTTGAATTTTATTTTTTAATCATACGTTTTAGCAAAATAGAAAAGTCAACCGCCGCTTCGCGGCGGTAGTTCGTTCCCCCAGTGGCTTGCAATCTTATAGTTCGCCGCTTCGCGGCGAACTCCGCCCGAGTCACGACTCACAGACACCCATTGAACGGCAATCGACCCCAGCAGGATTCGAACCCGCCATCCTCTGGTTGCTATCCATGAACTTCACCGCTGTGCCAACTTGGCGGCATGCACCTTGCCGTGAATTTTAGGGTATTTAGGGAACGCATTTTCATACATATAGTTTATGATGTACAAAGGATAAGATTGAACTATTTTTATATGCAATTGTACGAATTGAAATTGAAACAAATTTTTCAGGATTTTTTTTTGCTAAAATTGAAAAATAAGAACTTTTTTTGATTCTACCGAGCATCGACTGCTATGGTCATTAGCTCTATTCAATTCTTTTTCAATGTAATTAATCATATTAGAGGCTAACACTATTGATACGAAGAATTCACTTAAAAAATTATTTAAAAAAACTTGACTACACACAAACCAAAAATAGTAACACATGAAAGAGGACATCATTCGCTATGAGGCAATGTAATGAAATTGTACCGATAGAAATTTGTAAGAAAACGTAAATAAATAATAAAACTGCTTAAATGCGATAGAGTCTTTTATTATAATATAGTTCAGTTCACTATACCAAATTCAACATTACCTCTTCACGTATTCCGAAAACTTTACGATAGTATCAAACATTTTGGTACCAGGATCACAGACATGCTAAGAGATAAAGTTTGAGGATTTAAGAAATTAAATAAATTGAATGTTTCATACAATTCTGTAAAACCTTAATTCTAATTTTTTTCAGTTTGCTGAGGAATTCAAATCCAGCGGCTCCATCTTTTAGATAATAGTAAAATTACAAAGCTCTGTTAAAAAGCTCAAGTAGGAATCTGTATTTTTAATGTGGTTGACCTTTATATATTAGTCAATAGATGGCGCCAACCATACTAAAAATTAATATATTTTAGTTTTAGTACATTTTGGCATTGATTAAACTAAATATTATAGTTAAACTTGATTTTTTCCTCATTATTACTATAAGTGGTAGCCTAAACTGACTTATAAACATTTAAATTTACCACTAAAATGTAAAAGATGTTCGACAAACGGTCACCCATAGATCGAGTGCAAGTGAATCGAATCAACTAATAACACGGCTACGTTCGTGAATATGTAAATTATCTATCACTGCGATCATGCTTGCAGTTAGTCGGCGCGCGTATTTATATCGCGCCACACTCGTGCCTTGTAATTATTTAATTATCGCGAAACAGTAACAGCTACACAATTTTGTAGGCGTCATATAAACCCCGCAATCCTACACATTCTCATATTTACTTAGCGTTTATCTATGTATGAAACAGAAAATTTGCGTATTGAAAAATTGTCTTTACGAAGATTTTTCTAAAAAATAAAATAAACTATTATTAAATATAAATATTAAAACAGCGAAGCGCTCTGCATTCATGATAAACAAATACCTGTATAACGAACTTCGTGTTCCAGCTACTTGTAAGTATAATCGAAGTTAAATCGTCGTTGACGGCCATTACGACTTAATGACAATAAAGCAGCGACGCCTCTATTGTTCATTGAGTCTCCGACACACGCAGTTAATGCGTACGAACAAGTATTTTCGAGTATTAGGAGAGTAAATATTATTTTCTGACAATGTTTCTTGTTTAATTAGTCATTAGGCGATTAAGGCGTAGCGAACTCGTGCCTATAGTATCTTGTTATTGACGTGGAACATATTCCAATCAATATATAATCTATCTGGGACAAACAGACTCGAGTAAATGGCGTTAAATATAAAGAAGAGTGGGAAGCTGCCCGAGTTGCAGGGGCCGCGACTGTAGGCATTTGCTTTGTAGCATTATATTTAGGATCTTCCATGCCGTTAAACTTTGAAACATATTCACCGACGTATTTTGTTAGACGTCTAGACGTTGGCAATTTCGTTTTCATTCTGGCTGGATCGACTTCTTTACCGCTCGAGTTTTTTTTACTCGGCGATAATTACTTGGAGATTTTCGGGCATTGCCTTCAAAAGTCTTAAAAGGGGAGCAAAAAGTAGGATTGATATTATAGAATCTAGGTGATAAATTAGAAAAGTTGATTTATATAAGTGGTGCAAATGCCTTAAGACCGATATATACATTTACGTCAAAATATTGGGTAATTAGTGCAAAATATATCGTGTAAAAAATCATCTTTTCCAAAAAATGTTGACTTTTAGGTTTTTCGTTTTTTTCATATTTCCCGTATTGCTAAGATTAAAAATCATGCACCAATCGATTCAGCGTGAAATTATCTTTAAACTCCTTAGGCAGTTCTTTATTTGATCACTTAGAACCGTTTTATAACTCATGAAAGTTAAGTCCAATAATGGCGACGATTTCACTGACAGGAAAATGACTTGAAATTACATCTTCCAAAATTTCAGTTTTATTTATATTTACCTTCCTCCAATAAATACAAATCATATATCATTCGATTCACTTTGGATAACATTTTTAGAAATCATGTTATATATCATTGAAATTTAGCCTTATAACGTTAACATTGCCGATCTCAAAAATGACTTGTCTTAAACATTCCATTTTTATTCACAATTATCTTATTTCTAGACGTATAAATAATGCATCAATCGATTCAGCGTAAAAAATGCTTTAAATTTTTGGGACAGTGCTGCATTTGATTGCTTAGAATCAATGTTAGAAGTCATAAAAGTTGAGTATAATAACGGCGACATTTTCGCTGTCAGAAAAATGCGTTGAAATGACTTCTTTTAAAGATCACACTTTTATTTATATTTGCTACATTACCATGTATACAAATCATATATTAATCGATTCAGAATTAAATTTGTCACTAACTAGTGAAACAGCCATTCCGATTAATTGTCTATAGTAAATGTTATAGATTGTTGAAGTTGAATCCGTTTATGAGGACATATCTAGAGATATTTGGTCGTACGATGAATATATGACACGTTTTTGCTTCGTAATTTCTTACTTATTTTCACTTGTAAATCGTTTAGATAAGTAAGTAAATTAAGCAACAAACCTTGAGATATATTGTGACATACTACACCTGAGAACACGAGGGGGAAATTTATGATCAGCTGATTTCTGCGGCGGTTGGTAGGTAGGTAAAATGAAAAAACATTCATCTTTTGTTTACGGACCGGTCGTGGGGTGCTCCGAGTCTGCTAGCAAAGTGTCAGAAATATCAAGAGCTTCATTTCGTCTCGTTCGCCCTATCTCGGCCCCACAATCCGGGGAATTCGCGTGGAGTTTATCCACAATGTTCATCTCTGTCCGCTGCGTTTGTGAGGGCGCGTACGTAATCCTTTGTTGCGCATCGCCAGCCTGTATTATTTATTATGATTTTCTGATGTTTTTCGCATCTCTACGTCTCTGCTGGGAAGACGCATTAGGTGAATCGGCGAAGTTCCAGATCTGACAGGTATTGTGTTTGCCATCGAAAGCGTTTGCCGCCCCGAAAAAAAGCGCTTTCATGCACGTCGCACACAATCACACCCCATGTGCGACGCAAATTTTGCCCCTAGTTCGCAAGTGTGTAGAGTTTGGCGCGGCTGGATGATGGAAGAAGAGGAACCAGGCAACGAGGACATGAGTTGCTACAGCTGGTTGTCGCTCGTGTCTGTGGAAGCAAGTACAACCTGACAGCCAACACCTAAACAGGCCCATTCAACGATTCAACAGCTAAACAAGTTATTTATTGCCGTCGTTGGTGGATTCCCGGCCGTGTAATAGAAATGAAAGTATAAAAGTATACGTTATAAGAAAGTACCTATCGTCAAGTGTTGTCCACAATGTGAAATACATGACAAAATCATGCTCATCTTCAAAGTCATTTTAACTTGCAATAACACTTGCAGATATAAAAATAAGTTTCATTTAATTTAGTATTAAAATATCAGAGTTAATAACAATTTAGTATCATAGCCTGTTCTTTTCATGCTTTAGGAATTGTGAAATTGAACGCCCTTGTCTCTTCGAGTAATTTAACAGGTTATATCGGTTCGGTTTAACATCGCAACGTCGGCATATGCAGTCATATTCTTGTAGGTGTTGGTTGTCCTTTCTGTAGATTACATGCTGATATCCATGGACCGTAACACCAGACGTTAAGTACGCAGATTTTTCTGTTGTGCTGCTTTCCATTCTGCTGACGACAAACCGGGACCTTCAGTGTAGTTTTCAAAGGCAAACATAATATTCTTGTGTTCTCTGTGGATCTTGTATAGGCCAATCACTTGTTCTTGTATGTCGGAATATGCTTGAATGATTTCCTTATTTTCTTTTTTTTTCCTTATTATTTCTTATTTTTCCAGCCGGATGGAAGGTGAAGATATTTGACGCGTTCTTTGATATACTTAGTGCATTTCTAAAAAATATAGCTTGAGTTTTATTTCAGCTTGATTGCTGAATGTGGTGTGTAAATTCCATATAAGGGCAAATAAGTCATTGAAGGCCAGAGTACATTATTGCACTTTTATTTGTTTTCCCACAAAAGGGACTCTAACAATACATAAGACTCTTCACAATATATCTACGTATTTTGACATATATAAGTGAGGAACTAACAGAGATAAGAGTAGACTGCAAGCTGCTGAAACGAGATTTCTGTGAAAAAAAAAACTGTTAAAAAACTAGATTGGTCAAAATTAAAAATGATTGACAATGAGCCAATGACGTTTGCAATTGTCCTGCTTTTCATAACTATGTGTTTCGTCAAAGCTTGGTCTGTTTACCTTAGAACAGATATTCCCAAACTGCAAACCTCGCCTCCGTTCCTTTGTCCATACCTATACCGAGTATTTGATACTTCTGGACGTTTAAAAGCGATTATCTTCTTCTTGAACTCCTCCTCTGTCAGTTTGATGGCTTTGTGACCATTTTTGACCTATTTCATGCAGACTCTGAATGATATTTTGCTACTTTCTCAAATATTTGTTTATTTAACCTATCTGAGGACATTCTAATCACATGACTGAAGTCTGCCGACGCTGGCTGTTGGTTGGTAGTTGTGGTGATAGTGGTTAGGCGTTCTTCTGGTTCTTTTGCATCCTCCGCCTTTCGAGGTCCGCTTCCGCCACAATACAGAGACCGACGCATGGCGTTTACTCCCCTTTATCTATTCTGATTGTTTTTTTTTTGGGAAGGGAGTACGATTTACTCTCGAAGGGTCAGGAAATTGCACCTTGCGTTCTTTGTCTGTATAATTCAGTTTTTCACTCAACTATCAATATCTATAGTATTCTCAAATATCAATTATTCTATTCTATTTCTATCTTAACCACTTATTATATCTCTCAACTATTTATTATTAGTTTTTCTTTAAATATATAGATAGACTTTGTGGCGGCAATCCATTGCCACACAAACAATATTAATATCAACAAATCTCAAGCATCAACCTCATCAACAATCCGTAATCTGCACAATCAACATCCGCCGAGACTAAATATCGAAAATGCTGACACGTCAACACCGACACGGCGCAGCGAGATCGCGACCACGTGTTCCGCTGTGACGAACTGAACAAATGGTCAAGTCAGCATTTTCACCTGGTATATATAGGCCACAATTCGACACCATCAACCAGTTCAGTTCAGTTCTTCACCCAGTCTTCACACATTCAGTCACCAGCATCCACCAACAGCGAGCCCGACACCAGTTGCCGCCACCAGAGAGTCAGCCGTACCGAGAGTCTTCACCGTGTCACTCACCGGCCGTCTCCACCGACTACACCGACGCCAGCTGCCGCCTCCGCCTGGATCTCCTCGTTGTACCTCAATCTCATTCATTTGTATATATTTCATTACATGCATTGTGGTACACAATAAAAACCCACAACTTTAATATTGAAATCTATATTAAAAACGTAGGAAATACCAATAAGAAGTTAGTAGCGAATCTTTCAGCAGCAGAAAAAGATTTCCCATTTAAAATAACATGTTATATATAAAAACGGGTTATTTAGAGAATTTAAAGAGCTTTCTAATGATGATTTATTCATTTGCTATCGTTTATCGTTTTTAATCGTAGTTTCTATGTGTTTTACTTGTTCATACATTTTTTATTTGATTTCAATCTATATTCCCCGTTGCCTACTCGCGGATCATATATTATTGTACACGTATATTATGGCATTATATTACAAAAAAAAAAAACACAAATTTAAACATAGCGGGGCGCCATAAAAGTGTATTAAAAAGAGAGGTGCAGCAAATCAAAGGTTGGGAATCTCTGCCTTAGAATATATAGGGTATACCCTTTCTTTGTTTTTTTCAGTTAATGTTGTGTGCGTATGCCGCCGTAAAGAGGCGGTCAGTCACAACCTCCTGGACTGATACTTCCCAGGAGTATCATGCTGATGGTGCAGAGGCGTAAATTCTGCACGGAATGACGACAACTTGCACGATCACCAGATGCAGCACAAGTCGAA